>VXBI01012947.1:610281-800935 GCA_013397375.1 Toxostoma redivivum
TTTTGTGGTGCGCGTTCAGCCTCGGCGGTGGGGCTGGTGGATGGGTTCGGTGCGCGGCTGAATATCGGTGTGGTGTGATGTAAAGCGAATGACCCTTGACCTATTTAATGATATGTTGTTGCGTTCTCGGGCGGGCATCCCGCACAGCGCAACAAGGGGAAAAAACACCAAGCCACACCCTAAAAGTTCGGCTCGCATATTAATTCCTCAAAGTCGGCGTTTAGACGGAATAAAGGGTCCCCTTTATGCGTTGCCTTAACATGCCTCTTTGCTGTTCTCCACGAGGATTCATTCGTGCAGCGTTTCTCCCTTCCTGACGCACGAGTGTGGATGTAGATGTGAGCGGTGGGGGAGGGGAGGCGGGCTGCTCGGCGGGGCTCACCCACCGCCTCCTCCAAAACAAGAAAATATTGCAGCGTAACGTTGCAAAGAAACCTAAAATATTCCATTGAAAGGATTGATGATTTGAAATAAAATGGAGTGTAAAATTAAAATTTCAAGACTAGTGTTTTAGGCTAATAATATGAAAATGAGCATATTGTGCCAGAGGGAGATCTGATTTTGTAGGTAATAAATACAAGGTCTTTACTGTTGACAAATATGTTCTATCTTTCTTCCTTATCCCATTTATTACTGGTCTTTTAACCAAGACTTCTGGTATGGATGTATAAGGTTTAACATCATATACCTTGTGTACCATGTGACTGCACATACTGGTTTTAGGCCTCCCCCTGTCCTGCAGTCAGTGTTCTGTCATGTACAGAGACATTGGGCAGGTTTTAAATTAAATATATCCATTCTGTGATAGCAGATGTTGTTGGCAAAGAGAGTCAGATTTGTCCTAGTGTGTGTTTTGGTCGTGTTGTTTTTTTTGTTTGGCTTTTTTTAAAAACAATTACAGATAATAATTGCAACATCTCAACGACAGCAATAGTAAAACAGGGAAGCTTTCCCACAGAAGATTTGTAGAGGGGGTGGGAGGAAAAAGGAAAGCAAGAGGGGGAGGATGCTATCACATTAAAAATGCGTTAAACCTCTCTATATGTAATAATGGTAAAAACAGTGGAGATTTGTGCAGAGCTGCTGTAGTTGTCTCAGTGTTTAACACCTTCAGTGAGCTGTGCAATAACCAGGGGCAGGGCAGCCCTGGATGTATAGACTGGGGAATGAGATGCAGGAAAGCAGTGCCACAGGAGGGGACCTGGTGGTCCTGGTCAGTGGCAAGTTGAACATGAGTTTAACTCAAGTCATGAGAGTCAGCAGAGCCCTGGCAGCCAGGAGGGCCAACCCTGTCCTGGGGGCATCAGGCACAGCATGGCCAGCCGGGCAAGGGAGGGATTGTCCTGCTCTGCTCTGAGCTGGGGCAGCCTCACCTCCAGGGCTGGGGGCAGCTCTGGGTGCTGCAATAAAAGGAACGCTCAGCTGTTAGAGAGTGTCCGAAGGAGGGCTATAGAGGTGTGAAGGGCCTTGAGAGGAAGCCATATGAGGAGTGGCTGAAGTTCCTTGGCTTGTTGAGATTAAAGGAGACTGAGGGGGTGCCTCATTGCAGTCTACAGCTTCCTCACAAGAGGAGGCAGAGGGGCAGGCACTGAGCTCTGCTGTGTGGTGCCCAGTGACAGGACCTGAGGAAATGGCCTGAAGCTGTGTGTGGGCAAGTTTAGGTTGGATGTTAAGAAAAGGCTCTCCACTCAGAAGGTGGTTCGGCACTGGAACAGGCTCCTCAGGGAAGAGATCACAGCACCAAGCCTGATTGGGTTCAAGAAGCATTTGTACAATGCTCTCAGGCACACTGTGCAATTCTTGGGATGTCATGTGCAGGGACAGGAGTTGGACTTGATGATCCTTGTGGGCCCCTTCCAACTCAGTATATTCTGTGATTTTAAGGGTTTTTTTTCTCCCCCTAAGATGAAAAAGCCTGTCTCAGAAGCAAAGAGAATCAAAAATTACACATACATGTAAACACTGGCAACAGCACAACTCTCCAGGTCTCTTAGGACATAAAAAAGCCCTCTGCAGATAAGGTGTCATGTGAATACATCCTCTGCCCTTCCCCCACCCAGTTGAGTAAGATGACTCCACTGTTCTCTGCTATGTCACCGCTGTGAGTTATGCTACTGCTTTTCTTTTTTTTTTTTTTAATGGTTGCAGATATTCTCCACAAGAAGTATCTAAAGAGCAAGAATAAGTTAAATCATTGCTAGGGATGGGGCACCTAGAATTGTCAGATTTCTGCTCCACCAGTTTGCCCAGTTTTTACCAAATCATAGAATATGCTGAGTTAGAAGGGACCTGTTGGGATTGAGTCCAGCTCCTGGCCCTGTGCAGGACAGCCCCAAGAATCCCAACATGTTATAACCTCTTACCAGGCTTGGTACTGTGATCTCTTCTCTGGGGCAGCTCTTCCAGTGCTCAGCCACTCTTGGGATGAAAAACATTTGCCTGATATCTAACCTAAACCTCCCCTGATTCAGTTTCATGCTCTTTTGATCCTGTCATTGATTGTCAGATGGGCTTTTCTAATTTTTGTGATGGTGGAGGCCAGAAGCAGATGTGCTGTCCACTTGATATGTCTAATGTACCATGGCTCCTGGAAGAGCTTCCTGAATGGAGAGTCCTTCTCTGGCAGCATCAGCTGTTAAAGGCCTGTCATCCCTTTGCTTGTAAGGAGTAGAGAAGAATGTCTCCAAGTGTGGATGGGATCTTATTTCTCAGTAGCTGAGATGAGTCAGCAGTGTTATCTGCCTGGGATTTAGCGAGGTGCTCAGTTTCGCTCATTGTGGAGATGAGGCTGGAAAAGCCATCCCAGGTTTTAGATTTAGGCTGCTGGGTGATTGCTGCAGGTAGCAAGGTAGGTGCACGCTTCAGTGCTACTAGCCCTTGCTCTTGGCTGCTGCTAGCAGTCCAGAGTTAGATTTCATGTCATATTAAACTGATGCTGTTTGAATTTTAGTAGTGCCAAGGGGCCCCCGTTCAAATCAGGGCCATTTGGGGAATATTGTAGATGGTGGTTCTCACCCTAAACAGGTTGTAATGTAAGTGAAGGAGACAAAAAGCCAGGAGGGTAAATGTTGGGAAAAACTGACTCAGGGGAACAGCAGCTGATTGTGGTGCCCTATCTGCAAGACCACCGTGTAATCTCAACTGGTAGGAGAGAGAAGAGTTGTTAACACCTGGCGGCACTGCTGCTGGTAAATCTGTCTGTTCTGCCCAAAGAGGGGTGGGCATCATAACGGGATCTGTATCCTGGATTCACTTTACCACACTGCTTTTTTAATTCCTAGTACTCTAGATTATGTACACCGGCCTGCCTTTAAAGTGATCCAGGTTTTGTAACTCTTGGGACAGCTTCCTTTTTTCTTCATCTTCATTATGAGGCAAGATGGAAGTAATTTTGTAAACTCTTTTTTCAGCTGCTAAATTAAACCTCCACTCCCTCTTCCCCTCCCTCATCTTGCCTATTTTTAGTTAGGAGGAAATAGCTGACCTCTTTACAGCAAGAACCCAGACCCCCTGGGTGCCATTTATAGGTTTCTACCAAATGGCCTACTTGGACAAGTTGGTTGAAATTAAACAAAAACATTGGAACTACAGCTGTACATAGGAATAGCAGCCTTCCTGTCAGTACAAAATCTGTCATTTTAATGGTACTGAAACAAGCATACAGAGGTGAAAAATAGAGTTTAGGTTATTTTTCTTCAGTATAGAAGAGAATATTTTAAAGGCTTTTTTTGTTGCTGCGCTCAGATCATTAATATAATGGAATTTTGTTTAAGGATGACTGATAGTGTTTTGTTTTACAGTTCTGGGAAGTAGGGCTGTGTAAAAGCTAGAAGCAGTCAAAGAAGTGTGTTCATTTAGAAAACATCATCAGTTCTTACCAGTTATCTTCTTGTGTAGAGATTTCGTCCTAGACAGAGATTTATAAATTAAAATTATTAATGTGTACTAATTCTGTAGAAATATAATTTTGCTTCTGCTGGCTTAACTGAAAGCAAGTTTAACTCCACAATGCATATGTGAGTTCTTGAGGTAAAGGTCCACAGGCCTTTTACACTGCTTTTCTTGAGCCACTTTTCCTATGCATACTTGTATTTATTTTAAGTGATACTAAAAATACAGCCTGTAGCAATAGTTACTGCATTTCTTCCTTTGTTGTTTGAGAAGAATATATTGCCTCTGTTATCTTCTGTTGGGGTCCCAGCCACCAGTCCTTTTTTATACTTCGGATTATGATCATGACTGCAGCTTGGGGTTGGGTGCATCTGATGATGTGGCTTCCATCTTTATAACCTTGTCCACTTTTATGCAATTAAAAGGGCATTGTGAAGTTTAACCCCATTTCTTGGCTGTCTCTATTGTTAGAATGAACAATTAATATGTGTCTTGTTTAAACTGGAGTGCTTGTAAAAAGTTGTAATTTTTTGTGAAGTTACAATGGAAATTTCTGCCAAGAATCCTGTGGTGTTCATGCATGATGTACGGATCATGATGATCATGATGATAGTGTAAACTCATGAAGAAACAATTATTTTAATATTTTAGCTGAGTGCATTGCATAACTATTTTGGCTTGTGTGTTGAGCCTTAGTCACTTGCTAGGCGAACAGCCTACACAGCCCACTGAACATGGGGACAAACAGTGCCTCGATGCTTAGATGGCATGACTTATGGCCTGTTTCTGAGCAGATGAGTGGTACTAATAATGTCTAATAATTCTCTGTATATGCTCATCAAAATACTCTCATCTAATTAAGTGGTGAGTTTTATTGACCCTTTGCTATTGGAAAGTGAAACAAAGTTTCTTAAAGACCAGTGTTCTCCATTAGTATGTAACAGTTGCTCTGTACATCACTCCAGTGCCATTCAAAGTGATTGCATTTACTGACCTAAGTTTCATTTAGGCTGCTAATTCTTAGTTACAGTTTAACCTCTTACCACTGGGTAGACGTGTAAGAATGCGTTCTGTTATATAAAATCATAATTTTATTAAATGAAAAATGTAGTAACATTAATTATGATTTAATTTTTTTCTATTGAAACACAACTTTCTCATACCTCCAGTAAATTACCCATAGAGCAAAAAAGCAACATTTTTCCCTTAGACATTTAAATTACTTGGAAAATATGCTTTGACATTGTCTTCAAGAAAATAAAGAGGATTTTACTCCAGTGGATAGATTCCTTTTGTCATTCTGCAGCATAATGCATTTATTGTACTCCTTTCTGAAGGCAGCAAACTGTCCTGGATGTACAGTGACAAACTTTGGGCTTCTACTATATTTTGCTGTGTAGCACCATCAGCTCTTCATTAATCCTCTGCCATTGAATGGAGACTTTGCAGAATATTCTCTAGTTCTATTTATGATTTATATTTTCAAATCAAATAGTCATGTTACAGAGGCCTCGCTGAAAGGGATCAGTTGCATTGTTGTGATTAACATGTATACAGTGTTGTTGTGTTTCATGCTTACAAGTGCCCGCTGCTGAGTTTGTGCTGATTTGAACACAACCCCATAGCCTACAGCAAAATAATTGGAAAGATGTTCTTCCTAAAGAATTGACCTTCACAGTGTGCAGTTAATAAATATGTGAGATTTTTATAAAGTGAAGTAAAAATATGGATTTTTTTTTTGTAAACTCATGTGTGTTGGTAACAGAATGAGGAATTGTTATAACAACACTATATTTTCAGTGTCATTTAGCAGCTGCAAGTTGCTTGTTCACTGTATCAATGGATTTAGTCTGGTTGCTACTGGCAGAGGATATGTGTGTGGGATATGTGTGTGTCCAGAGACTCATTAGTATTAAGACTGGTATTAGCACATAGTCTCAACTGGGATTGTAGAACAGGAATCAGTTTCACAAATATGAATTGTTTAAAATGAACTACACTAATTGTCATATATGAGTTCATGCATATGCACGTATGCACACATACATGGATAGCCTTAAGGTAGTCCAAAAACTAGTTTTGGAGAAAAGAGGTGCAATCCTGACATTGGAAAGTGGTGCTAGCGTGCAGTGGCTTGACTCTCACACCCTGAACTGGGATGTGCTCAGGTCAGTAGCACCTGAGGTGTTGCAGAGCCAGTGAAATGACTACAGGCTGGACCAGGCTGGATGTCAGAGTTTGGAAGACAGAGGTGCAGCACCCTTTAATTACCTACTTGTTGAGATATGGCAAGGTCAGGAGTGCATCCTGTGCTTGTACATCTGACTGAGCCTGGTGAGACCAGGAGGCGACAGCTGGGTCTGGAACATGCATTCAAACATCAGAATTAATGTTATCTTCACATTTTCCTCCTTTTTAAATTTTTTTATTTTATTTTTTGGTTGCTCTTAGAAGTAAAATTTAAACCCTGATCTTGACAGAGAGATTGAGGTAAAATTGCCTTCCTGCATAGTGTTCTCCACAGATGGGGTTGAGCTTTGCTGGTGAGTTAGGACTGGGAATCCAAGCACAGACAGTGCCGGTTCATATTGTGGGGATTAGTTTCCAAGGATATTTATCTGTTGCTTTTTACAGTCACAAAACAAACTTAACCCTTTTTGTGCCCATTTTACATGCGCACATGAGTTAGACCTTTGAGAATTTGGATATAGAATTGGTTGAAACACATGAAATGTTTTCTAAGTATTTCAGAAGATACTGGTAATGCTGCTAAATATGTGGACTCAAATATCTCTCCTTGTATCTTAATTTTCCTCTTTGGTTTTGTTTTTAATTTTCAATTTTGGTTTTTTAGTTTTGGGATTTTTTTTCTTTACTTTTTGGCTTTAGTTTTGTCCTTTTTTTTAATGTAAGAGCTTCTGTAGTTTGTATAGTTTACTTTTTCAGTTGTTGACTTTTAAACTAAAATACTGTAATCTGGGAGGCACAGGTAGAAGGCATGCCTGAGGATTATTATAATGAGGAAAACATCTTCCTTCTTATGCCAGTTCTCAAAAAAATGAAAGTAAGGAGCAGAAGCAAGTACATTTTTAGTAACATTACATGGTGTTCACAAGACAGATTTTATATCGTTCTGTGAGAACTGTTCAAGGTTCTTTTATTTTCATTTTGACTATTACTGGGTTTGTTTGGGTTGTTGGTGTTGTAACTCAATAACAATGCTGATTTATATTTGGAGGAATCTAGTTTTGTATTAAAAAACCCAAACAATCTTGGCTCTGATACTTCTGCTAGTATCAGTAAATGTCTTACATAATCAGTTAATTTAAATGAGCTAATTAGTTTAAAATTAGTGCATGACAGTGTAACATAAAAATTCATCCAGCTTCATTCTCAGGATTTGATGTGCTTCGGAAAAAAAAAAAAACCCTGAAGCTGAAAGAGTGGCCCAAAATGCAATACTAGAGTGGAAGAAAAGAACCTATTTATTACATACAGCTCAAATTTACTAAAGCATTAACATAATGATTTCCCTCACTGTTGATGAATGAAAGTTACTTCTCTGGGAGACCACCATCCTGTCTTTACTGCCTAGTCTGGTACTGCTGGGTGGAGGTTAGGTAAAAGGTGAAATGTAGGTTAAGCCCTCATGGGCAGTTTACAAGGAGGAGGAAGATGAGTGTTAGTAGGCTACCTTCAAAGCTAGGATTCACTGTTTTTAACCTGCTGACCATCAAGTGGACACATGTCTTGGTTTTTAGGTTTTTTTTGTTTGGCTAAGATGATATGTCTTCAAAACACTTATTCCTGTGCATTTCTTCAATGTTATGATGATAGTATGTATTATATGTGGGTACTTTATAGTATGTTATTTCATGGTTACAAGAATGGCTTTTGGTGTGTGCCTGGTTTTTCTAATGTTTTACATATTTATATGCATATGTGCCCTCACTGTGGATTAAATCTTTTATTTTAAATTTTGTTTAGCCTAAACAATAAATTCTTCATTGTATCTACTATGTTGCCAGCAGCATATATTTTCAGTTTAAAAAACACTTGAAACATGGAAGAGTTCTGTGTTCTCTAATGACAGCATGTTAAATGCAATTATACATTGTCAGTTTGATCATGTGCTGGCTTCGTATATAAGATTTGTTGTGCACAGCAGATATTTGTGTACACAGAGTCCAGTGTGAAAGAAATTTTATTTCCTCCTACTAAAAATAATATCGTGACCTCCATCTTCTACCTGTTTAAAAAGTGCTCAGATAATTGCAGTGAATGATTTTTTTAGTTGTTTGCTCCTGTATTCATTTTCCCATGAGCTTTTGAAGTACAACATTTTTCCTTTTTTTTAAAGGTAAATTTGAATATATATATCTATGAAAAGAAAAGATCTATTCCTTTAACAACCTCACAAGGCAATTGATAGGGCACACCTTTTCACCGCTGGGTAAATCATTTACATTCAACTTATAGTGGAATGTTATCTGCCTACCATACTACAGAACTACTGTGAAGACTTTATGAATGACTGCTTTTGAAGAATTTTAAACAGTAAAACACATTGTCCGTTTATTTTGTTGCTAGTTTATTAAAACATGTGATTGTAAAGCTCTACTTACTAAAGTATAATCCCATTTTTCCATCAGCTTATCCACTAGGATAGCAAAGTATCAAAAGAAAATTATGGAACAAAAAGTTTTTTCTCCCTTTCAGTGTTCAGTTTAGAGTTAGAAGTAATGACTGCTTTAATTTGTTAATCTGCTATTAATCTGTAAGTTAGTTTCCTGGCTAACAGAGTTTGGTTTAGGGTATTAGTTTGCCTCAGAACAAGCCTTTGTTGTTTTTTTCTTCAAAATTTTTGTACTTGCTTTTAAATCTTTCTTTTAATTACCTCCCTCCACAGCAAAAAATCTAATGGGGTTTGCAGTGGAATTTAAGAGGTTTCATTTTAATGGATATTTTCTGTGCTCCACAGTCTTCCTTTTCTGACAGTTCCCAAACCCAGGTAACTCCAGCAAGGACAGAGTTGATGATACATTTGTGTTCTGAACATTCAACAAATGCAGCTGTAGCTATGGCCTGATGTTGCAAAAGTGTGTTTGGCCTGTGCAGGAGATTTCTGGGATCAGACCTTATATGATGGTAGCACATATTCTTGACTGATTAAATAAATATTTCTGAGCCTTTTTTATAGCAACAGATGATGTGCATGATTTTAGCTTTAGTCCCGCCAGGCAGTGTTCCTGTAATGAAGTGGAGATTGTGGTGTCCCTCTCTTTTCCCCTAGCCCACATAAGTAGTTTTTTTTTGTGTGGCGTAACTTCCATGATCTAATTTGAATACTGTTCTTATCTGAATCTTCTCCATGTTCTTGGAAGTTTTTGTAGATGACAGATGTGGAGTTGAGATTTAGAGCCTGGTTTCTTCAAAATGTGCAGGAGCAGTGTTGGCTGTGTCAAAATTTACTGGGCTTAATATTTTGCAGTATAATGTGTAAGACTTGGTTGCAAACATATACGTTGAAAAGCGACATGCTCAGGTGGATGGTTGGAACCCTATGACCTTACTCAGTGAAGTGCCCTTAGTTTTTCAGGCAAGGCCACATCATGAGGTTTAACAAACTCTAGCAGGGACTGGCAAGCAGTGGCAGGATGGTCTCATTGCCTGTCTGGATCATGTCTCAAAACTGTTCTGCCAAATGTGACCTACCACATACAAAGCCCCAACACCTCAGGACTGGCACTGGATGTTTGTCTTGTGTAAGGGCTGCAAGCATCATAGCCTCTGTGGAGAGGATATATCAGCCTTTTCTCTTCTAATTTACTGTTTTTCTCTGGGGTGGTTGATCTATGTTTGACTGCAATAGAAAGGGAAAATTGCACAGAAGGATCGTGACATTTTTTTCACCTTAAATATAAATCTTCTAACTTTTTTTTCATTTGGTGACTCAAACATCTACAAATAGTTGTCTTAAAGAATTATTTAGCTACTTATGCTATTAGTATTGTCTTAATTGTTATTTTTGTCTTTGGAAGTACATATGGTACATTCTGGTGTCTCAAGTGGAGCCAATGTCTTGCCAGCCTATTTAAAGTGCTAACGTATGTGAAAAAGTGTGCCCTGTGGCCTGAAACATCATTCATGTATTTGCCAATTGCCTCAGTCTTTTAATTTCTGTTTGTATGCATTGCATTTGGTTAGGTTGAATTTATTATTGATTTCAAATAGTTTGCAAATAGTCTACTGACAGAGCATTTGCTCGTGTCTCCTTTGAGCCAGCATTTTACCTCATTAGTCTATGGATGTGTTCTTCTGAATGTTTGCCAAATGTGTTCATAAAACCGGTAAAATTAATAGAAGGAAAAGTGGGAGAGCTGTGTGACCTGTTGTTTGTCAACAACATTGAGACTGCCTTTCAGTGTTTGACCATAGTATTTATTTATTTCCCTCATGTTTTCCCTTTTTATTCATTTGGGTTTTACAAGCTTCCCATCATAATGCAGCCATTTGGTCAGCAATTTTAATTACCTTTTTCTTTTGGTACGTTTTCATTTGATTTGGTTTTGAAGACTAAAGCTACTAGGTAAATAACAAAAGTAATATTTATCAGTTCTGTAATTATGTAGTTTCAAATCATGGCTTGCAAGCTACTAAGGTACACAGGATAGTTTTTATAGAGAGCTGTGGAGTTAAAAAAAAGAAAGAAGTCTGTTGTCATTGTTCAGTTTTACTGTGGAAGGTATTTTTATTTGTCCACAAATTTTAAAGAGTTTTAAAAAATGGTCTAATTACACTGTAAACTTCTTTAGGATGTGATGATATCTATTTTTATGACTTACTGCTTTGTGGGTGTATATATCATTATGCAAGTAATAATCCTTATTTTCACAGAAAGTAATTCATACCAACATTACATTTTGGCATCAGTTTGGTTATGTTATGTAGATATTTATGAAAATATCCTTTCTCTTATGTAGGACTGTGAACTGTACTTTCTCTGATACAATACAGATCTGGCTGATCCTTAATTGCACAAAGAATAATCTGTAGAGAAGCATTTGGATTCCCTTAGTTTGTGCTTACGAAGTCTGTCATATAGGAAGCCTGCCCAATTGATCTTTCCTTTATTTTTTTTCAGGGTCTTATGCAGTACTGGTTTTGTTTTTAGAGTGCAGCTATTTATATGGCAACGTCTTATTTCAGTAAATCCAAATTCTTGCATCTTAAAATGTCAGGAGTTTTGTTACTTGATGTTACTACATTTGTGTTCTCTCCCTTGCTTGAGAGCAGCACTCCTTGCTAATGTTAGGAGGGGTGAGGTAGAGGAGGTGTGTATGGTGAGTGGGGGTGGGAAGTAAAACAGGCTCTGGCTGTTTACACATTCCAGGCAACCATAGATCTGCTCTCTTTGAGGTTTGAAATATTTTCCTTTTCACTATCAGTCTTGCAGATCTAGGGTATTTGGGCACACTGCCAATAAAAGTAAATAGCAGTGTATTAATCTCTTAGATTGAAATGTAATAAACTGTTTTACCTTTTTTGTATGTGCATAAGAAGAAAATATTAACTGCATTTTATAATTAATATATGACATTTCATATAGGACTATTGCTATAATTTCTTCATGAGTTGCCTATAAAAGGACAAAGTGAATTTGACTCCTTTCTTCTTGCTAGTTTATTCCAAAGGGAAAGTTGCCTAATGAAAATATTTTTGCTAACTAGATTTTCTATTTTCAGCATGATAACCATTGGGTCAAGGAGCTGAGGATGACTCCTTCTTTCTCATTTCCATGTAATGCGTGTATATACATGCATTTTTTTCATTTATTTTGTGGTAGGCTTCATCTGTTTTGTAGTCTTTCATTTGATCATTCTGGTTTCCAGCACTTACATTTCAGAGTTCTAATGAAATCAGATACAGAAAGCCATCCACTTGCATGTCTTGTTTTTTTTTTGGGTTTTTTTTCCCAGTATTGGAAATTATTTCCTGCAGCCTTCACTAAAATAGACTGAGCAGGCAAGCAGATGAATAATGATTTCTTCCAGGTTCTGCATAATGTAATGAACAGACCTTCTGTTTATTAATATTTATTATCAATATTTGTATACATGCCACTTCCTTCCCTGAAGCTTGCTTTCTTGGTTTTCTTAAAGCTGTATGCTATGTGTGAAATTACTGCTTTATTCCAAGTGGAGCAGTAATGCCACTTTGTCACTCCAGTAACTTGCTTTGTGACCAGGGCTTGACATGGCTCAGCTTCTCATTGTAAATACTTCCTGAACAAAACATGTGGCCCTCCAAAAATTTTACTGTATCATTATGGCAAACACAAAAAAGATAGTCCCACTGAGGTAACAGCTGTTACCTTCAGTCTTAAGACATTCTAGCACATACAGTGCAAAAGGGGATTCAGACCATACAGTTGGGGTTTTTTCGAAAGGCAGCAATTGCTTAAAACTCTCTTGCATAGCTGTGACTGCCATCCATTTAGAGGCATTGAACTGCTTTTGGAAAAGCTGTGGGCTTCCTCTGCTAGACCACCAGAAAACAGGAAAAACTGGTAATGTTTCTCTTGACTATGTTTTTAGGAAAAAAGTGCTGTTCTTATCCAGTATAGACCTGGATCTAAAGCCATAGGTTTTTTGGGGTTGCTGTCAGGTGAGATTAGACTGTTGAGTTTAAGCTAAATGGAAGTAAACACAAACATTACCTGCACCTCATTATTTCTGTGCTTTTATGACAGACACTCAAGACTGTATAGTGGCTATGGCTCATGCTGATTATGTTGTTAATAATCAGTGTCTGTAGCATGTGTACTGGCTGGGTGATTTAGAAGCCAACATTTTTGAATATAGATAGCTAAGTAAGTGGCTTGTTTATCAGAAGCCTTGGGTAGGTACAGTTCCAGTTGAAGTCAGTGGAATTGGTGCTGCTTAGTGCCTGGATAAATAATTTGTCTTAGTACAGGGATGCATCATAACATTCTGACAACAAAAGATCACCTCCATCTTTTTACTCTAAGTTAAATAAAGCATTACGTTAAAAATATTTTTAAAGAAAAAGATCCTACCAAGTGACTACTATCAGTCTGTATGCAGATGGGTGGATTTTTTCCCACGTGCATAAATTTCTTGAAAGGGAAAAATTTGATACTGATTCTCAGCAGCAGCTTCTCACATTTAATATATGAGTGACTGTGCAGGTGGTGTATGGTTTGTGTAGAGGTTGGAGGGTCTCTGTTGTAAATTGGTACCAAGTTTGTTTACCATATGTGTTTAGTTTCATTTAATGTAACATTTGATACAGTGAGAAGATGTACTGTTACTGTAGTAGTGATTCTGTTTACTTTTTATTACAAATATTTCTGAACTAAAAAACCATGAGAACTTGGTTTGTGGTTGAAATAGTAGGAACTGGGAATCTTGTTCTCCTTTAAACAGAAGCAATATGAGGTATAGTGACTTACTAGTTATGTGTATAGATATCTAGAAGTTAGCAGTATCAAATGAACTGTATTATGTAAGATTTACGTGCAAATTACATTGGTTTGGAGGTTTCTTCTTTTTTCCTGTAGCTTAGGAGTGTCATTAAACTGGTTGAAAATTTAGTGCAAGGTATTTACTGGAAGTAATTTGATGTGAAGAACAAAATGTGATGTACTATTCTGGTCCACAGAGGAGTTTAGGACCTATAAGATAGCTTAGACTTCTCATTTTTTTCTTTTTGTTTAGGTTGAGAATATTGGTCTGTTGGAAGCATACTGTAGGCTGTTTAAATATTGACCATTCATTTCAAGCCACAGAAACTATGAAATGAAAATTTAGATGTACATCTAAAATTTTGATTTTCATCCTTTTTTCCTAGTAAAATGTCTTTGACAGCCAAAATATAACAAATTTGCATTGTTGACCTAGCAAAACAGTTGGGTTAATTGTTAAAATTGTACAACCTGTTAGCTTTCCCTAGAATTATTATTTAGTACTCTTTTTTGATTCACTATATTTCTTAGAAGTCTTAGTTATGCGTCTGGCTGATGCAGTGAAAAAAAACCCAGTCACAGGGGCATGCAGCTTGTAATGGAAAGAGGCTGTTATAGTACTTAATTTGTTTCTTCAGCTCTAGTGATGGAAACATAAGAACACTTCTAGTACATCAGCAAGCTACTGTTTCAAGAGACCTTTCATAGGGAAATGATAACAAGTAAACCATAATAATTTAGAGAAAAGGAGCGCAATCTGGGCCTTGCAGGAGGAACCCTCACCTATCTGGTGGATTTTTGTTGATCTTATGCAATTGTTGTTTCCAGAAGGTTTTTCTCGCCATTGGTTTCACAGTTTTTGAACCTGATAGTTTCAAAGCCTATTCTCAGCTAGGCTGCTTCCTGTGAAAAGTGCTGTTTGGTGAGGTGTTCATGTGTGCCACATCACGCTGCTGAGAAAGAAATTGTTTTGATCCTGCAATTCTTGCTTCACTTACTACATTTAATGTTCCTTTTGGGGGAGAGGGAGCGAGAGAGTGAAGCAAACAGGAGTGCTGATGTGGTGTGGTTTTATTGGAGACAGAGGCATGCATGCCAGCCCTTCCCAGATTTGATCTCTCTGATTCTTATCCATGGTTGGTCTGGTTGAAGCTGGTAGTATAACAGTAGCTTAAAGAGACTGATCCCTTGAAGGTAAGAATTTATACAGCACCAGTTTAATACAGTTCAGAATTGGCCTTTCTGAAAGAGAAAATTGGTTCTGCAAGTGTTAATACATTGCTATAAATTGTTCTGTTGATGAGTCTTTAAAAAAAACCCATGAAAATACACCAGAACAAAACAAAAGAAAAAAAAACCAAAACAACAAAAACCCCCTCCCACAAAAACAACCAACCAACCCACCAAAAAAACCCCCCTCCAAAGACTCCAAACAAACAAAAAAACCAAGACCCAACATCCCCTGCCAAAATAAAGTTAAGCAGGTGACATACTTGTTAATTTATCACTGATAGGTTGCCTTAGGACATAGGTGCTTATATTTTGAATTGATTCTCAATTGTCAACTTGATGTGTGTGGGAAGTGAAGTGAACTTTTCATGAAAAACATTCTCCTAAGAACATTTGCTATTCATGGTTCTTCTGGTACATGTAGGTGTATGTTTGGGGAGAAGGGAAGTCACATATTAGTATTTTCACATCTAAATCAAAGAGTTGCCTCACTTATCTTAAGCAATGTAGTCTTTAGATCATATTCAGTTGTTTGTCTGCTGGACAAATATATTAATTTTCCAGTGGAAAAAAAGTTTCCTTATTTTAAAAAACTTTTAATTTTGTCATTATAATTGTAGACACGTTAATTAAAATGCTGATGATAAAAAGAGTATTTATATAAAGGAGCTGATTATGTCTGATGGTACAAGATCAGAATTAGGCTAAAATGTTGACATTATCTGTCGTGCTTCCTTGGATAGACATACATACCTTTATTCCAGTTCTTTCTGCAATAGTTTGCAGACTATTTTGGCTGTTGTATGATTGCCAGTACTGTACAAGCTGACGCTGATCTAAAAAGGAGCTGTGTTTATAGTGGAGAACTGATCTTTTTGCAGTTACAAATATGTCTTTTTCCTCCTTGAACTTACTTCAGTGTAGAAGTTAATTTCCCCCTTAATATCTATACTTTCAGTTCTTAAACATTAAAACCAAAGTGCTGTTAGCTGTATTTTGATAAATAGAAGTGTTCAGGGGTGGGTTGAATGGGGCTCTGAGCAACCTGGTCTAGTGGGAGGTATGTTCCTGGCCATGGCAGGGGTGTTTGAATGAGATGATCTTTAGGATCCCTTCCAACCCAAACTATTCTGTGATTCTGTGAATATGTTGAATTTTAAATAGTTTGACTTAAAAAAACCAACCAAATACAAACAGAAAGGGAGGCCTCTTACAAATGTATTTATGTACTTAATATTTCTATGAAATACATGTCTTTATTGTAGAGCATACATTTCCTTCATATAGGATGTGGCTGGATGTATTCAATATTTATGTCTGTGCTTAACTGCATACACAATGGTTTCACAGGAATAAACAGCAGCAGTTGTGTGCAGAAAGCTTTGTGTGTGTGTGCGTATGTTTAGGACCTGATCTTCATTGCTAGTTTGTAATTCCTAAGAATTTCCTATCTGGAGTTGAAATGTTTTAAAATCCATCTTACTTCTACGTTTTGGATTTTTAAAAACAGCACCAGGTAACTAAGAGCTTTCAGTAGGCAGCGAGCACGTACTTGTTGGGCATTCTGGTTTGTCTTTGTGGTTCATATTTAATCTTTGGGTACCCCCAGCCCCTTCTCAGTGAAGGCTGGACAGAGGAATGTTTGCTGCCCACAATGCTTTTAGGGAAGAACAAGTCTGTGAGGCTTTTATGTAAATAACACAGCATTTAGTAATGAGAAAATTAGCAACTCTCTTAATTGCTCATGAGACATACCTGTGTAGAATTGTGCTTTGAAATTTTCTTTCAAGTTATCTCCATATCTCCGGTCTGAACTTTTTATCCACTAGCAATGCAGACTCTTATTCTGCAACTAAAAGAAAAAAGTGTACATTTCAAACATTGTCTAGTCATGGTTAGTTCCTCATGTTACAATCCTTAGAGAAGTTAATGCTCTCTTCTGAGATGAAGGAGGCCTGTTGCCAAAGGAATTGAATAAATTATCGTGGTATTCAAAGGGCAGAATGAAAAGACAGGTGTTGGGATCACAGATGAATCTTTAGTCAGATGAAGGAAATGGTCATAAATATGCAGTCTGGTTCATAATGTAGGAAAAAGGGAACTCAAGGAGTTCCCAGACAGAGTTTGGGTAGTTC
The DNA here is from genome assembly GCA_013397375.1 of Toxostoma redivivum. Classification (NCBI taxonomy): domain Eukaryota; kingdom Metazoa; phylum Chordata; class Aves; order Passeriformes; family Mimidae; genus Toxostoma; species Toxostoma redivivum. Next base: position 627,025 of record VXBI01012947.1, read on the forward strand.
ATAAATGTTCAAGGTGTTTTTTCCCTCTTGCATGAAACAGGATTTTTCAAAAGCTCTCTGTCTAAGGCAGGCACTAGGCTTCATTTACCCAGCCATTTTGAAAAACAATGTGAGTGTCTTTTGTGTTAGTAAAGGACATGGTTTATATTGCAATATTTATATTTTCCAGACCTGCAGTGAGGTCAGCCTGTGGGGGTGTGTGTGCCATGTGTCCCCAGTGCTGGGGACCAGCATCCTGCCCTGGCAGGATCTGTGCTCAGGCTGTCATTGCAGGCACTGCTCTGTGCCGTGCCTGGCTCCTCGGGCACATTACTGCTCACAGTTCTCCCCTGACCCGGGTAGGGCATCTTCTAGGACAGGGTTACACGTCTATGGAGCCTCTGTGCCTCTCCCCCGAGAATATGATCAAGACAAGTTTGCCAGGAGTGTTTGTTGTGGCAGAAAGCATGGGCCAGCAGAGGGAAGCCAGGGAGGAGGGTAACAAACAGCAGCAGTGTGAGGCAGCAAGGCTGAACTTGCCTGGCACAGCCATATGGCTGTTTAAATATTACTGTCAGATCACTTCTTGCTGGTGGGCAAGGGGCTGGGGTTGAAGGAGGCATGAGCTGAGGGAGAGGGATGGATGACAGCCTTTCCTGGGTGCTGGGGGCTGTATGATGTGCTCTCCTCCTCTCCTGCCCACTGGCAAGGGCTGTTCATCATTTGCAGCTATTGTTTGATGCAATTAGTTTTATTGACCAGGATGACCTTAATAGGTTTCACTTACTATCTTGGTTTTATTGCAGTTTAGCCCTCTAAATACCCTCAAGGTTCCTAAAATAACAAGGATGCTATTAATTAGATGCTAAGGATTGTAAGCTTAAAACAATACATACTTTCTTAATTTTTAACTACTTGTATGTATTTAAAAATAGACTTTCACTAAAAATGTTTTGATAAGTGATAGCTGATTATTATAAAGAAGAAATCTGTGTATTTTCCTTTTTTCCCTCCCTTTTTGTCTCTTGCTTTTTTGAGACACTGTTGTCACATTTAATGTCATAGTCCTCCAAGGTCACTGTTTTTCCTGTCTAGTCTGTTGAATGTTTTACCCCATGGTCAGGGTATTTTTTTAAATAGTAAGAATAACATGAAATCATTTTCAAATCCATAAAAGCAAATATAATAATTACAACTGATTTAACCTATGAAATTACTCTACCCCACTTGTTTGAAATTGAACAGATTTCACACAATGTCTCTTAAAATGGAGAGGAAGGGAGAGAAAAGAAGTAGCAGTAGCTAAATGAAAGGCCTTAGAGCTAAAAGCCTAACATGCAATAGAGTATTTTTAATCCATTTTGCAGTCAGCAACAAAATAAAGCAAGTACATTAGACTAGAAGCTGAAGTCTTCTACTGTGAAATGGAAATTTATCTGGTATATTGTACTTTTAAAAATATATTGTTTGTTTTTCTACTAATGAGTGCATGCCAGATTATTGTTTACCAGTTACCATTCTAGTCCAAATCAGAATTGAAGTTGGCAGAACATAAAGGAAATTTCAAGACAGTTAAATATCATCATCCGGAGCTTCATTTACTGTATGTTTTTGTAACTTCAAAAGTACAATACATCGAGGAATAGGCATATTAGTCACCAGCACATTTCAGCTCAAATAACTCTTTATTTTTATGAATTTTTCCTATTTAAGAATTGATTAAAATATCAGTATTACTGCCTTTAAAATTAAAAACCCAGTTGTCTGTTAAGAATAGAGCTGCTTAGACTGGACTACCAGACTGGAATACACTACTTCTCTGTAACTGGAAATCCATATAAAGCACCATGCTTTTCCCTTGGGAAGTGGCTTGCGTGGCTCTGGTGCTGTGCAGTTACTTGGGTGTTTTATGTTACTTAGGTGTTTTACTCTGCTGACAAGTAGAGCCGTTTCACTGGATCTTAGCTTGCACTGCCTGAATGTAAGAGTATGAAAAGGTTGAGAGGAAAAAGAAACTGAAATAGTGTGGGCACACTAACAGCTACAGCTAGAGTGAATTCTGTCGGATTTCAGCACTTGCCAGCCAAAGCCAGAGTTTATATGGTAAAAACTAAAAGGTGGGTCAGCCCACAAACTTTGCTTGGGTAGCATGAGCTACGTGGGGGCGCAGGCATCTTGAGTAGGCTTATGTTGCTTGTCTAAGCATTGTCAAGGTTTTCCTAAGAAACAAAATCCGTAGTTTGGATTCATAAAATCATAGAATATCTCAAGTGTAAAGGGGCCCAGAAGGGTCATCAAGTCTTAACTCCCTACTCCTCACAGGAGTGCCTAAAACTAAACCATAGGATTAAGAGCATAGTCCAAGATGCTTCAGCAGGCTTGGTGCTGTGATCATTTCCCTGGGGAGCCTGTTCCAGTGCCCAGCTACCCTCCAGGTGAAGAACCTTTTCCTAACGTGCAATTTGGCATTGTCTGTCACTCCATTCCTCCCAGAATAGAGCACTTGATTCTGTTAAACATCAGTCACATTCCACAGTGTTAATGTGCTCAAAGATAAGGAATTCCTCCAGGTGTTGTAAGGATTAGCAGCTCAGGGAGTGAAGGAGACCAAAGTCATGCCACTCCCTCACCAAGTGGGACGAGCCCTTGGCTAGTTTGGGGTGCATTCCGTGGGGCAGCACTGACTGGCCAGGTAGTACGTGATGTAACTGTCCAGTTAATAGCAGGAGTTTCTGAGGCTCTTCAGCAGGCCTGGTGTATGAAAGTGTCAAAAACCAGATTCTTTAAATTCTGCTGCTTATATAGCAACATATTTATTCGTTATATGAGCTGCAGTCTGGTATGAACTTAATTCAAAGCCTGTTGCAAATATGCCTATTTGTGGAAGGGGCATGAACTTACTCTTTTTAAAATGCATTCTTGAATGTAATTGTGAAATGCACATAAAGTTATAAATCCATCAGCAAACTGACTATTTTAAGGCCATCTAGTCGTGTTTCCAGAGATTAGATTTTTACAAATGTGATATTTTTAGATGGATGAAAATGAGCATATACCACATGCTGGAGGTATGAAGCAGCTCTGTAAGCTGTAAGTTTAAAACCTTCTGTTTACAATATGATGTTTTAAAATCTAATAGTATTTGTCAAATGGTGTATCATTATAGTGTAACACAATTCTAAATGCAGAATCATTGTATAAATTTATTATTTATCATGCAATTAGAGAATTCATGCTGATAATTAAGACATCTTACATAGGTAATTTCTGTAGCACTTGCATAAGGAGTTTTTGTTGCTATGCTATGTAGAAAAGCATGTATAAATTTCTTTTGCGATATTGGACTGTGATGTGCAATACATAAAGGCTAATTTATTTTTAGACCACATTTTTACCCTAACCTGCAATAGAAATGTGGATTTTCATTACATTTTTATTGGTTATTTTTGATTATGGCCCAGCTGACATTTCAAAATATAGCTTATATGTAACAAAATGCCTACCTCTGTCAGTATGTACATTTCTTGAAATTAGTTGTGGTACAGTTCTCATCGAGACTGATCCTAAGAGGGCAAGCTGCACCTAGGAGTGCATCAAACAGCATCATCAGCCACTCAGAAGAGGTAATTTCCCCTCTGTATTCAGCATTGGTTCAGCTTTACCTTGAGCACTTGGTGCTGTTCTGGGCCCAAAATTTAACAAGGGTGTGAAGGTCCTCAAATGTGTCTAGAGGAAGTCAGCAAATGTGGTGAAAAGGGCTAGAAAGCATGTCCTGAAAGAAGCAGCTGAGGACTTTAGGCTTGCCTCCATGGAGAGAAGGAGCCTGGGAAGCAACCTCATTGCTCTTGATGCCTTCGGAAGGAGGGAAGGCAGAGAGTGAGGTGCTGATCTCTTCTCCTGGGAAGGCAGTGAAAGGATGTGTGGGAATGTCTCAGACCTGCACCAGGCTAAGTTTAGACGCAACATTAGGATGCATTACTTTACCAAGAGGGTGGTCAAATGCTGGAACAGGCTTCCTAGAGCGGTGGTCAATGCCCCAGGGCTGACAATGCTTGGACAGTACCTTTACAATATGCTTTAACTCTTGGCCAGTCCTGAACTGGGCAGGTTGAGACTAGTGAGAGTTGTAGGTCCCTTCCATCTGAAATCTGTTCTGTTCTATCCTTTAGCTGAACATACATTCTGTAAATATGCAAAACAGATAAAAAAAAAGTACCCAGGCATTCCTTTACGTTTGGACTTCATGAAAAGCCCGCTCTGAGTGTGGGTTCAGCTATTTTGGAACGTCCACTGTGGAGAGTCACATAAAAGCGTTTGTTACAATCTGTTCTCAATACTGTTTTCCAGGCATAAGAAGCTTATTCTTCAGTAATGATGTCAGTGTAAAAATCAGTGTGATAGCCCAGTACCACCTGTGTAGGTGGAGCTATTCTCTTAAAAGTGCTGCCATGTTGTTTTTGTTTGTTTTTTTTTTTTCTAATAATTCTGTTGTAACCCATCTAAACCTCAGTCCATTTATCTATCCCCTTGCTGTAACCCAGCATGTATCAAGTGGTTTGAACTACATTGTATCAGATTATAAAGTCCTTCTCTAATAATGAGGTGCTTATTCTCAGCAATGGTTACAGAAAATGTAATTGATGTAAATATGAGTTTATGGAAAACAAGGAGAAAGGACTTATGAAATGGCAGTAGAGGGGATGACTGAGCTGCTATATATGTTTCATTTTGGTATAATAAGCAGAGCATTCTGAAAGCATGCAGATTTTCTGTCAGAAATTTTGCCAATTCTTAATTCTGGAGGAAACCGATTATATTGGTAATTGGAAAACAGCTCAAGAGAAATATTGGTTGTTCAGGGTTAAGCTCACCATGCCTGATGATGATTTTTCCTGGATTGACACATCTGGGTATGATCAGTGCTTGCTTTTTTTTCAATGTTTTCTCATTATGCTGAGATTTAATTATCTGTATTTAGGATGAAATCCCCTGAAACTGGAAACCAGTTACATTCCTTTGTACCGTTTTTGAAATGCTACACCCACAATAAGTCATTTCCCTCTTGCTAGGAATAGCTGTAAAAAAGTGGTGTTTTAAGGGAGGGACCTCACTATGTGGTTGGTTGGGATCAGGTACGTTGATGGAATAGTGAAAACTTGAAAGCCTCCCTTCACCTGCTTTTGCTCTATACATTCTACTGAGAAATTATTAACAGGTGCTGAAGGCAAGAAAGCTGCCTGCCCTGAGCTCCCAATGCACAAAGAAAAGATCAAACATACTCGTTTTGGTTTTGTAGGTTTTTTTTTTTTTTTTTAATAAAAGGAAACCACTGGAGTTAGAATTTGTTGTGAATGAGGACTAACCTGACAATACTTACTGAATTTTCAGTGACATATAACTATTATATATTAACTATTAATAGTTATATTTCAGTGAAATATAACTATTAATTACCACATCGACTGTTGTTTTTCAATCTGTTTTTCATGTCCTGCTACAGGGAAGACACTAGCAGAATGAGGAAGGATCAAGAAACTATTTTAATCAAATGTTAAAATACTATTGAGAGAGGTATGGCTGGGGGTGCTACGCTCAGAAAGAGATAAAGACACCCTTCTAAAATCAGTAAGATAATTTTCCCCTTCTTTGCTTTGTATCATTGCTTGTCCCATCCTCCACATCATGTTTGTTGGCCTGTAGATTTTGAAAAGATAACATTTGCTTTCTCTCCATATCAAGATCTCAATCCCATTTGCGTTGACATTTTAGTTTTATGAAGGAGAATGCATTATGTAAAATTTCCATTAGCCTGCAAAATATTAAATTAAGTGTTGAAAACATGAGTTGTTTGTGGTGAGTGAAGCAGAGCAAGCCATGGAGATGATTTGTGCTCGTCAAAATTAGATAAAGTTTTTGGTTTGGTTTTTTTAGGTTAGAGAATGTAGCCTACCACTCACTTTCCTTCCCATCTTTTTACATTTGTTTAGAAAATTAAATAGACAGAACAAAGGCCAAGTTCTTAATAACACAAGTGAAAGCATAAGTGTAATTTGTAGTTGGAAATACTATGAGTAGCATTTGTGGCCATACATTCCTTTGGCAAGATGTTACATTCTCCTAGAACATATAATAATGTACCATTGCTTAATAAGGAGAGAACTTCTTTGTCAAACATCTCACTTTACTGTTAAGCTTTCAAACTGCATGCTGTAATACAATGTTTTGGAAAGCATCAGAAGATTCAACTGCTGCATTTTTTTTCCTGGTGGGAGATAACACTGCTGCAGCATTAACTGTAGTCTAAAATGGGTAAAAGTGTAATATGCAGTGGTGTATTTGTGCATAAGTAGTACAGGAATATAAATGAAATCTGTCTCAACATGCGCTCATGATAACATTCTTCCAGTTTGTTTACAAAATGAAAGAATATCTGTCTCTGATAGAAAATTCTATGTTTAAAGCAGTGTCTCACTATCCTTTGAAGTGTTAAATCCTCCTGGATTTCGTTTTTTTTGGCACATGAGTAGTGGATGTTTAAGAAGCCAACAACATTAGCTTGCACAGGAGCATTCCTGTCTTATTTTTGTTTCTAGGTCTGTTTCCTGTGTTGGGGGAAGGGCAGTGAGAGCGCAGCTGCTCCCAAAGTTCAAGATGAAGCTGCTGCTTCTTCAGTGTGTTTTAAGCCTTGGTCACAGTTTCTTACTGGAAGTGTTTAAATGAGCTTTATCCTGATCTTCAATTGTGCTTTTATAGGCATGAAATCTCCCTCCTTCCCCCTCTCTGTTCCCTGACTCTCCATCTCAGTCCCCAGCAACAAAACCCACTCTCTAATAAAACAAAACTCCTCATTATCTGCATCATAAATATCGAAGAGGACTCTCAAAAGCAGAGCATTTGCATGTTGCTGACTTCAGCATCAGCTTGCCAGAGGAATCGATCAATATTTGTTCTGAGATTTTTTTTTCCTTCATTTTTAAAGTGTTGATGAACGCTAGCACAAAAGATGGACTACTCTGGATACCAAAGCTGCTCCATTTGAACCTTTATTTCTCAGATAAGCTGAAACATCACACACAATAGGAAATTAATTTTTTTGCCTGTTTTTTATGGTACCTCCAGTAATTCACATGGAAAAGTAACAAGCTATACTTACATTGCCTTATACATATTTTAAACAAAGTCTTCTTTCTGAATTTGACATATATTCCTTGAGCAGAAACATTTCTAACTTTTTGTAATTCTACAAACATATTATAACACCTCCTTCTTCCATTTGTCCAGTTAACATTTTGATTGTGTTAAGTTGCATTCATATGTATGTGGGAGGAATGTAATTGTTGCAGTTACTCTCTTTTCATGCAGTGGTAGGGCTTTCTTTTGAGGTATCTTTGCTTATATGGACTGCTTAGGTGAGAAAGAAAATCACATATTGTTGATTGTATTTGAGTTTCTTACTGGAGAGCAGATTGATGGTTGGATAGGAAGGGTGTGTTTTGTTTAAAATGCACAATAATGTGAAAAAAAAAATGTTGTCTCCCAGAAGCACATAATCTGGGACAGCAGGTACTTAGCTGGAAGTCCACTTTTTAGTGTGGCTGTTTCAAAGTCTGAAGATTAACTTCTTTCTCAGCTCTGTTTGGATTAAACTAATGTTGGACTCTCACTGTTGAGTTACAAAAGTATTGGCAGATCAGAAGGACAGGAGAAACTTGGCTGAGCACCAGCATAGGAGACCAGATGACTGAGATAGTTATTAGCACAGATTATGATCCAGGTAAAATAATGGAGTAACTGACATAGAGCTTGGTAAATAAAGGACAAAGGAGAATCAGACAATATTGCTAATGCTTGTCAGCATGAGTTTGTTGAAAATAGGCCCTGTAATACTACTACTTGTGCTGTATTTTTGAGCTGTTTATATACATTGGGCTTTGACAAGGAAAAAGTGTAAAAATACATGTTTTCCATAAATTTACTGCCTTGGTGCTCTTGGGCATTTTTGTGAAGAGTCAAGAATGATGTGCGGTGAGAAGGACACATGGTAGGGGAATTTGACCTAAGGGGAGATTTTGGTGGTCCTTGTGTATCTGTGTGTACCAGTGGGCTACCAGTCCTCCACACTTGAACTTTTATATCGGCCCACATAAAAATAATCACTTAAGAAGTTTAGAGAATACTCAAAGATCATGAAAATAATAATGAATATAGCAGATGGATGAGTGATTGTGTTTGTCAAACTAGGCAGAACAAGATCTTTGCTTTAACATGGCAAATGCACATGAAGGGGCAAGGAGGTAGAGCTTCTTTTAGAGCAATAGACTCCATCCTGTGTAAAACGCCTACAGCTGAGGGGCTGACAGCAGCTCTCTGGGTATGTAAGCTGGAAGGTGTGGGAATGGGAAGGGAGATGGTACTCTGGCTCTGGGACGTCTAAGGATTTTTTCTCTAGTTCTAGTGACTGCAAATAAAGGAGAACATAGATGAAGGTTCAAAGAAGAGTTGCAAGATTAAAGGGTGGAAAGAAGCCTTAAGTAAAAAGGTTCTTTGAGTTTAAGGTATTGAGCTTAACAAAAAGCTAAAATGTATTCTCTTTGAGCCTTCTTAAGGTGTTAATCTCTGAACTTCTGTGTTTATTTCTAACTGGGAGAATAATGGAGCCTCTCTATTCTGATTCCAGTTCTGTCATGTCTTGACAGTTTTAAAAGCTTGACAAATTTTTTATATAATAAGGGCTTAAGAGTATTCAGTGAAGTAGTTAAATATAATTACCTGATTTTATAGATGGAGAAACTGGGATAAAGTCAGATGTTTTAGTTCTTCCTCTGGATTTTTTATGGAGTACATTCACAGAAATCTCAAGGTAGGGCCGTTTTGTAATTGTATTGTCCATTGCAGTGGTTCTGTGAACTTTCCAAATTCAGGATAATGTAATTTTTTAAGAAGAATTTACATTTGTTACCTGAGCTCTGATCTTGAGGAATTGTTAGTACCTGCAATCCTAAAACTGAAATTCAGTGGAAATTAAGATGGAAAGTTAAGGGATTTGGTAATTATCTTATAACTGCAAAAACAGAACAGTAGCATCATGAAAAATATATTAAATACTTGATTTAATAATCCAGTAAAACACAAGCATATTCATGTATGGGCTACTCAGAAAAAACAAATAGGTGAGATTGGTATGAACTGTAGCACATTCTGGAGAAAGACTGAAGTGAAGAAATGTGTGATAGGGTGAAGCATACTGGAAATAGTCTCAAGGAAGAACAAGTAATCTTGCTCTTCGCTTTTAAAAATGCCTTACTTATGGAATCAGTATAATACACTATGTATGTATATAGAAATACATAAGTGTGTATATATATATAAAAATGTTATTTCAGTGGAAATTAAAATATTTTTTCTGTATTAAGAAGTGCCATATGCTGATTCTGGAGAAAAGTTTTAGTGCCATTTCTTACCATTAAAATATATATTAAAGAAGAAGCAATACAACCTCTAAATTATTTTTGTATATTTTGCATAAATGTTCATTATATACTGTCTTTTCCTATATTAGTAGTAGGAGGCAAATAGTGAACTAAATAATGAATGCATTACACAATATAGTGTTTTCAAGCAAACTGCTTATAGTTACAAAGCAGGAAAAACATAAAAGTAATACAAAATGTGGAGGAGGTTAAAAAAATTGTAACCAAAGGAATAGGGTATGGAAATAGGATCTGAACTTTCACATATAAGCAGTTTTCATATTAATATATAAATAAATATACATATTTATCTAAATGGAGTTTGACTAATCCTTCTCAATTTGAATTTTCTCAAGGATAGCTGTGTACTTGCTATCATATATCAAATGAATTATTTTTCAGGTATAAAATTGTCAGCAGATGTTCCAAGGTTCTAGTCTGCTTCCACCCTCATGATATGATGGGGTGTGGTGCTTCAAAACTTGGCTGCTCTATAGCTGGGAAGAGTGATTCAACTTTAATTAGGTCAGTCTTTTAATGTCAAAGCCCTCAAGCCTTCCATTGTCCTAACCAGATGCATGACAAAAAATTTAACCCACAAATTTCAGTGCTATTCGTGTATACATGAACTCTTGGAACTTCAGTGTTGTGAGTGCTGTAAAACCAGTATTGTTTATGCTACCAGCAAGCAAATAACACCAGGTCCTGCCTACAGCCTGTTCTGAACTCTTAATAACCAAGCAAATATGTTCCAAGTGGATTATGAATGGTGGCAGTCTGGCAAATTATAAGAATATTGAGATAGTGTGTTTATAGGAAGTGTTCGGCAGATGTTGGGAGTCAGTGCTGAAGGGCTCAGCCCTGCAGCCAGACACAGAAATTGTGGCTGATTAAACCTGCACTGACTCAGCTTCCATGTCAGAATTGTGTCGTTGCTCAGAGGCTTTTTAGCTTGTCCCAGGCGAAACAGGGTTCCCCTTTTGTTCTTCTCTAGCTGTTGTTACTTTAGAGAACAAACCCCAAATATGAGTTGTGCATTAATGTTGCTGTCTGATGTGATCAACAGGGAAAATTTTCCTCACGTGTGTACTCATGTATAGATGGTGGATGATTGTGTGTGTGTTTTTAGGTCTTGGCTGAATTTTTCTCTAAACATTGTGTACATTGTGCATTTGTCACAACAGTCAGTGTTCATTAGTGTTACAGTTAATAGAGGTGGAACATGTAAATACATCTGTAGCCATGGTTGTACAAGCCTCTTCTAAAATGCCATATTCAGTTCTGTAATACTTCTGACTTAATATGACTTCTTTTTTTCAGCTCAGAAGTATTTTTTTACACCTGAACAATATAAGCAAAAAACCCCACAGATTTTTAAATTAAATGTTACCAGAAGGGTTCCTTAGTCTGTGTATAATTATTTGAAGGGAAGGGGGGGGGGGAAGAAAAAATGCAGAAAGAAATCAGCTTTTTCTCCATCTTTTTCTGTGTTCTCAGACCACAGCAGAGTTTTGTGCATAAATAATACATTTGATGGTGTATTTTTTTTTTAAACTATATTTCTCACATGCAGGTATATTTTAATGTTGGCAGCTGTGTTTCTCTCCCACCTCAATTCAGCACTACCCTGTCTCTTTCAGTCTGTATCCTTCTGGGAAATGTGTGCCTGGGTGAAGGGAGAGCAAGGTTCTCAACTCTCCTGTGGTTTATAGCAGTATGTGAAGAAAATGGCAAGACCCAGTGATACTGCATCATATGTAATTATTGTTGTCCTTCCTCTTGACACACTTTCCATTTTTCCTCTTGGTGTTTTCTGGGTCACAATTCAGGTGTTAGTCTAATTCTGTCTCTGTCATCTGGCTATCCTCACAGAGAAAATGAATCCCATCCTTAACCATGCTGTTTTCTTCAAGACTCTATCCTAATTTTCAATGTGCTTGGATTAAATTATTTTTACAAGAGCATGTAGTGTCAGGACAAGGTTCAGATTGGAAGAGAGTAGTAGATATTAGGTAAAAATTCTTTGCTGTGAGGTGATGAGACACAGGAACAAGTGGCCCAAGGAAGTTGTGTGTTCCCATCCCTGGAGGTGTTCAAGGCCAGGCAGGATGGGGCTCTGTGGAACCTGGTGTATTGGAAGATGTCTGTGCCTGTGGCAGAGTGTTGAAACAAGATGAACTTCAAGACTCCTTTCCAACCCAAACCATCCTATAAGCTGGGATGGGGCCAAGGATTGTAATGTTTCAATCAGACACCAACAATGTGGAATGCTAACCTTTTATGCTGGTTGGTTTTTTTTGTTGTTTTTTTTTCTTTTATTACTATGAATTGAAATGTAAAGATGGTATTTTAAAGTTCAATACTAAAAAGGAGGCAACCAAAATGCTTCATTTTCAATCAAGTTAGCAGTCTCAGTTGTCATGTTGATTACTTTGTTTGGACCATTTCTGCAATACTAAGCATGTGTAATACTAATTTAAGGAAAATTATTAAAAATATAGTATGTTTTTTGACATAAATTTCAACTTGATTTCATTTTACATATTTTTAATTACATCTGTATTTCTTCCATAACATTTCTGCAGGATATGCTCCAAAATCTGTTTAGCCTATGTATTTATGGAAAATGTTCTTCCATCAAATTTTCTGATCAGATGTACTTACACTTCTTTTAAAAGCAAAATGATTTTTCATTTTATGGACATTTGAATAACTACTTTGCATTGATACCAGGAATAATAATAGTAAAAGAAATATTCCTTGCAGCAAAATATACCACACACTATCTATCTTTGTACCTTTTCTCTAAAATCTATCAGTTTCCATTACAGAGATGCCATGGAACTTCTTGGTATGTTTACGAGTGGTATAGATAAGTGTTCACAAAAAATATAAAGCTGCCCTGCAATTCCCATGTGTTCCACATGTTTGAGTGCATTACAGAGAAAAATAGACAGTTTTGTGTTATATGGTTGACTTTTGCAGATCTGTGGATCTTATTGCTGTGGGCAGCTCTTTAAAAAGTCTAACTTTTGATTTTATTTGTCTCATATTATGCTCTCTAGTCGTTGTGCCCAGTGGATTGAAGAGTGAACTGTATGAATTTTGGAAGTGGTTTTGGGCCATTCATCCTTGCTGGTTTTATAAGTGTTGTTCAGTTATCAGGAATCACTTGGAAAATTATTCCTGCTTTTTCACAAATTTGTCAGCTCCTTCTGGCAGGTGCTCCTGTTAAAGAACAGAGAGCTATTGTAACAGAACTTGCTAAAAAATAATGTCGTGTGGCAATGGTAAAGCATTTTAAACTTCTGATTGCTAATTTTGTGTCTTCTAAGTCCAAAATAAAGTCTCTCCCTTACTCCAGAATACGCTAGTCCTTTACAACTGAATATAAAGTCATATCCTGTAATGTACTGGCTGATTCCTCAAAAAGTCGCTTGATTTAATAGCATAAAAATCTATATGATCATACCAATATGCAAAAATTCCATAGTTATGACATGCAAAGCTCATTTTTGAATTTGGAGGTATTACTAAGTGTTGCATAACACAAGCCACCGGAGCCTGTTACAGAAGCCTAAAGCTTCCTGTACTCAAGATCCATTCATCACAAAATGGGGAATAACATGCCTTACATTCATCCTGCATAGCAGTGATAATAAGGGTTGAACTGAAGTGCTTTCAGCATAGCAGCATCCTCTGAGTGCTGAAGAAAAGTGTCACTGGCAGAACAGGTTTAAGTGCTCACGAAAAACTTGGTCTTTCCAGTCTTTAGATTTACCTGTAAAAAGAGGCTACTTACTGTATGTGGTCGTGTGCACATATGTGGGAGATCCTTTTGCCATTTTTTGCAGTCCTTTCACAAATGGAATTTTGAATGCAGTTGTACTACCACACAAAAAAAGAAATATGCTTATATCAAGTTGTTTTCCATCTGTGAATACAGAAATGAGTTGAGTAGAATGTTTAACTCACTAAAACATGCATGGACATTAGTATCACCCTCTTGGTGAGCTATCAGGTGTTGCTTCTTTGCAGAAGCTGGCAGTATTGCTGTAATTCCAGAGTCTCCAGGCTTCCTGTTAATTTTGGCTATTCCTAAAGGTAGAGGAAGAACAATGAAGGTGTCTCTCTGATTTAGTTATTATGTCACGTTTGTTCACTGACTAAAAGGAGAACAGCTGATCTAAGCTACTTCAGAAAATGGTGCTCTTAGTCTGTCATAGAAAAAACAAATATCTATTTCTGCTCCATTCTCCTCTCCCCATCTGATGCTTGCTTCCTCAGGCCTGATTGCAGGTGTAGGAGGGTAAATAAAGCCTTGGATCTGTGTTATGCCTCACTTCCATCTTTCACATCTAGAAAGGAGAAGTTGACCTTAGGTCGTCTGTCCTTGATTGGAAAAAAAGGTCTTTGGTAGATTTTGCTATAGTAGGAGGAGCAGAAATGGTCTGAGGGGCAGGAGCTGTATGTGGGTGCAGTTAGCTGACAGTCTGAGCTACAGGCAGCTGTAAGGCTGGCAAAACAGATACCTAGTGAGAAATTTGGAGAGTTGCAGGGAGCTCTGCTGCACTTCTGGGTAGCCAGAGTACAGCTGCAGCAGGAAGCAAGGTTACTGCACTCTGTAAAATGGCAGCCCTGCAGCTGCTCCCTGTGTTACAGATGTGTAGGAAGAGTTCAGAAGTCAAATAGGGCTAGAAGAAAACTGAGGGCATTCCTATAAAAAAAGGCTAATTTTTAAGTCAGTTATTTCTGGTCTTTGAATAGAGTTAGCACTACAAGGGAAACATTGTACACATTCTTAATGTAAATGGTTCTGTGTTTTAACAAACATGATTTTTTTACATGTGGTTGGTTTACTCAGTGCTGATGAGAATTGTGTTTATCTTTGGTTAAGGTAGAAAAGATACTAGATTTGCTTAGGTGTCATCATGGTGTTGTAATCTGCTCCTTTTGCCTTTGGCATGATCACTCAGTTGTGTTTTTAATCAAGATGGGAACACATCACAGTTACAGTGGGCTTTTCAGTTCTGGGCAAACCAAAATAAAAACACGTGATGATTTGGGAAAGCCTAGGAAAAAAATTGCTAATACTGTTTGTGTCTTGGTCTTTGAAAGTCTTTGGAAGTTTGTTTTGTTTTGTTTTTGGTTTTTTTGTTTTTTGTTTTTTGTTTTTTTTTTTAAGAAAAGCCTTTCAGCAGCAGAATACTCAGAACATTTATTGGAAATTTTATGCGTATTTTCCAAAAGAAATACTCTATAACAGTGCTACTGAAATTTTTTAGGCATTGGCATTGGTGTTGACTATTTTGGCCAAATACATTTAAATTCATATAAGCTTTGAAATTTAGAAAATTTGTCAGTTTAATAGAAGTCCCTCGTTGATAAAAAATAAGAACATTTGATGAAACAGATCTCATAGTCCAACCTGATCTTACAGAATTTTGAGGGCCCTTCCAGCTTCTCCCAGTTAGTTTTTCATTGCAAAAGATATAGTTCTGTGAGAGACCATGTATGTAAAAGTCCATGGAAAAAGGAAATATTTAGGACCTAAATGATAATAATGAAATCTTGTATAGTGAGGGAAAGGATTTTTGCAGCAGCAAAAGTGCAGCAGTGGTAATATCTTCATACATGGATAATGTTCACAAACCACTTAAAAATATTTGTATGAGAATATGTTTTACAACCGCCAGTGCTATTCTGTAATCTTAACAGTTATGCAAATAGTGTTGTGAAAAATAAAACCAGAAACTAGCATGGTTTTTGCTAGGTTGGTGTGCTTGTGGGCAGTGGTGTGTAGAGACAGGGGCTGCCAGGGACCCCCCGCCCTGCCCTGGCGCTGGAATCCCACATGCCTGGTCCTGGGCTGGCAGGAGCCGCGTCGGGGACTTGGGAGAATATTCCTTAGAGTATTCTGCAGCGTGTTTTGTAAATCCTGCTTAAACATCTGCTGAAGTGAGTCTGCAAACTTTTATGGCATGGTATGACCACAACTGAATGATAAATATCCGCCTTAAAGTCACACCACAACTTGTAACTGGCTCTGCTGAATGTGGAGCTGTGTTTTGCTTGGGAGTCAATATTGAATTTCCTAGTTCCAGTAAAATTGGAGGCAGTAAACTTTCCTCCTATCTCTAGAAAAGATGCAAATCACATTTTAATTAAAAAAAAAATAGCAGGATGATTCACAGAAACTATTTTCCTCCTCTGTTGGAGGCCATTTACAGCTGCTAAGCTGTAGCTATATGCCAGTTACATCAGCTATTTAACTCAATTTTCCCTTTTTTTGGTGGACAATTTAGCAACAAGTGAAAATAGGACCAAAAATATCATTGAAAATAGCAATGAAGACATTTCATAGTTATTACAATGGTCTTGATTATTGCTAAGACCACAGAGGGTTTGGTTTTTCTAATACTCTCCTTCAATATGAAGGGCTCTGTGAGGTCAGGCAGTTTTGGTAATGCAGTTTGTTTCAGAGCTCTGCTTATTCAAGTTTTTCTCATGCTGTTGATAGAACAGGTTTGCAGATGTGGAGGAATATATGGGTAGTATAATTTTATTCCCTTGCTACTCTAGAACATAATGCTTCTCACTTTCATAGTTAGAAACTTTTTATCCAGAAAAAAAATGCTCTGTCAACTTCCCAGAAGATAAAACATGTATAAGCCTAGTTGCAGTTCTCTGGTTTGAAAAGAATCCAAAAAGGTTTCTCATACAAATCACTTGTAATAGACATCTTAGAAGAATTTAGGAGTAATTCTTCTGTTGATCAGTTTGGGTTTGGGCTGGGGCTGCTAGCTGGAAACACTCCCTAGTGTATTTCCCCATGTTTTAACTTGGGTGAGTCATTTTAGGTTGGACAATCTTCCTCTGCTGCACCTCAGCTTTCATCTCCATCTTACACTGTGGACTTCCCCTGGGAACTGTAGAGTGGTGCTGTAGGTGTCTGCCCACAGCTCTCTGGGTGACCTCACCAGCAGCTCCTTGGCTCCCTTGGCAGATTGTTTTCCTCTGCAAAAAGCCACAAGAGGAAATGGTGGAAAGGACCAGCCAGCCTTCCTCCAAAATCCCAAGGCAGAAGTCTGGGCTATGTGTCTAATACCTGTCACTAATAATGCTTCAGATCTATTATTTATTTTCTAATATCTTTTAAGTAAAGTCTAATGTGAATATTTGCTGTACTGTGTTAGTTTTAATTTTGTTGAATATGGAAGTTCTGTATTTTTGCCAAATTTGCTGTGAATACTTAAAATTTGTTTTTCCCTTCTGCCTTTTTAGTGTGTTAGGGAGAATGGGAAGACACAAGTTCATACTTTTCTATAATGTTTTTGAGTCTCTATTTCTTGTTGTTTGAAGTATGTTTTGGAGAGATTGCAATGTTCTTTATTTTTGCTGCAAGCTGTTTTAACTGATTGGTAGAGATATTTTCTGTACACACACAAACACATGTGTACACATGTACATGCAGACACATATACGTGCATGCACACACATAAACATACAAAAGCACCCTAGACCAAACTCTTTAAGAAACTGTTTTTCTTCTGTATTCTCTTCCTGTAGTAACTTAAAAGATTTTAACTGATTTTCTGCATTCTCATCAAATACAGTATTTGGGCTAAGTGTTAAGGTGTCAGCTTGCCCTATTTCCTCTTCACAGAAGCATTCTTCACACCTGCTGCTTTCTTCTGTTTTTCATACCAGAAATACTTGCATCAGTCTTAAACCTTTGCCAAGTCACTGCTGACACATATTTCTGTAGCTCTTTATTTACAGTGTGGTTCTCTTTCTTGATATGAAATGTCAACATCTGTACTGGACAGGTTAATTTATTTGGAGAAGGTCATGACATCACTTAAAGTTAACGCCAGGCCTTCAGTTGAGAAAAGGGTTTAGTGTAATCCTTACCTGTTATGATTATGCTGAAAGTAAGCTTGTTGTAATGAAAACAGTATGTCAAACTGAATTAAATATTATCTCTGGTATAGGGAGGAATCTCACCACATAAAAAATTTGGCACATGATTTTTTTTTCTCTCTTCTGAGACAGAAATAAATATTCAATAAACAGAAGACTGTTGCATCAAATAATAAATTAAGGTAGTTGAGTAGGAGTGCATTAACTCTTTATGTGACACATTTACATTTCAGTAGATCTGTTAATGCTGTTGTAGTTTTTGGCCTTTTAAATATATGATAAATAATAGTTACATTTAGTGCTGCTTTACATCACCTGATCATACTGAAATCAGTTTTGTGCAAAGAAACTCATAAATGGGTCTTCCACTTGAAGAATAGTTGAAGAAACTATCCAATACAGAGGTGCTTGTTTTGATCTGGCAAAGCTCATGGACCGCATAGTGCTGTCCTAATTAGTCCCTCTGGTGTGCTGGAATGCTGAGCTTGTAGTACCCCATTGCTTGTAACAAAACCATGGCGTTTAGGAGGAGGTAGAAAATGCTGAATGTATAATCTTCATTTGTAATTACACCAGGCATACCAACTTAAACATTCGTGTTTTGACTCTTTTTTTGCATGCCTTGATGGTTTTCTCCTTTTGTCAAATAGTTGTTAATGAGCCTTTCTTAAATTCCCTTCATCTCCTTTGATCGTTAGGCTGCATTGACAGGAACTGATTTAGATGTTTAATCTCTCAGGCATTATAGGGTGACAAAATGAGGTAGTAAATATGGTAGCCACTGCAATCTATTCCTTGTGATGGTTAAGCATATTGCAAGAAAAAGCTCCTTGAATTTCTTTAATTTGTTGGTAACTAACTTGGTTTTTCAGTTTTTGCATTCTTGCTCTCTGAGGCATAGAGGAATAGTTTATTTACACTTAGTGTATGAGAGGCAGTGAGGACTGGGGTGAGCTACTGCCTATGTGGGCTTAGTGGGAGAAGGAGTGCCTGGAGGATGTTCATTGCCATGGTCTTCTGACAATGCAAAAACATCTTTTTGGCAATCCCTAGCAGCAGTAGCTGTCCAAGATTCTCTGACCTTGTTGCTCTTGCAAAAAGGAAAAAAAAAAGTGCAACAGGCTCACAAATACTTTCATTAACAATTAATTTCTGTGTTACTTCTAATTTGCATAGTTGTTCCGATGCATAAAATATTACCTTTATTTGATAAGTCGGGGTGCCTTATTTTGAGGTGCAGCGAAAGTGTATCATCATCCCTTGCCACTAATTAAGTTTGTGTTCAGAGCAAGTTACACATTTGGTTATTGCATGTTATGTAAGGTCTCCTTTGAACTTGCTATGTGTGATATTTCTCTGGAGCAATGTTACTTTTCAGAATGCACCATCAGACAACGCAAATACTGTCAGTTCTCAAGATCCCAGTTTATGGGAACATAATATTTTCTGAAATTATTGTAAAAACTATGATCAAGTGATGACAAAAATCAGTAAAGCTAGGGGATTTTCAAAGCAGAGACAAGTCTGAAACATCTCTACTTCGTTCTTCCTGTTGTGCCCTGGTACTAGCGTCTGCTCAAACCTTAGGTTTAGTGTCAGTTCTAATTCTTCTGAATTTGTCTGACAGATTTATCTCTGCCAACCACAGGATTTGTATGCCATCTCATACTGTAGTTTCTGATGCCTGTACTTAACTGATTTGTTTCCTATCTGCCTCGTTCATCTTTTCATTTTTGGCAAACTGGATTTATCTTGTTTTTATGATTAAATGGAAGGAGTTGCTAAGGAATGAGATCTGAATCCTTTATTACATTTTAGCATTGTTCCTTGGAAACCTGATTATATCTTGCAAATTAGAGTAACATTTAAAAGGTAATAAATCCTGCATAGCTTGTTAAATATCTCATTTTTTACTTATAGATTCTTACTGAAGCAGAATAATATTATTTCAAACTTTGCCAAGTGTGAAGTGTTCTGCTGTTGCTCTGTGTGTTCACTAGTAACTAAGCATTTGCCATGCTAGAACAGAATTACTTTGTCTCAAAGACTTTATATTCAGAGTGTGATTTTATAACTGTCAGTTAAATAATGGCTTTTTGCTAATAATATTTAAATATTTATTGCTTCTCAAACCGTTGTGATAAAGCAAGGGAGTACTTTTCTAGACAAATTGAAATCCATATGTGTTAAGCCTCTGTTCATCTTCAATTTTCAACTACACAGCTGATACTTGGCTTTTGTTATTTGATGGGCTATAAAATTTGTGTCTGATGCATTGAAAATGCCCAGCATATGCATGTATTTTGTTACTGCTGATAATTGGATTAGAGTTTTGCCAGTCATACTTGCTTTTTAGTGTTTATGGTATAGATTCATTTGCATTTATGAAATTTTTTTGGTGTTTCTAACTGGGAAGTGTTCACAGTATGTGGGTGAGTTTTCTCCTCCTATCCTGGTGTTTGAATACCTTACGACTTTACTCATGTGAGCAGCTTTCATTCATAAAGAATTCTTTGACAGTCTCTGCTCTTGAGATGTTTCTTGATATTTTTCAAGTATTTTTCTGTGATGAAAATCTTGTTGCTGATGACAATGAGACACTGAAATGGAGACAGTACAGAGAGCTAACTGACCTAGTATCAGATGCCCTTGGGTGCAATGCATTTTCAGTCATCTCTAGATGAAAACCTTAAAAACAAGTGTGTTAAGTTTTCTCTTCTAAAAAAATTCCCTGTCCTACCCACCCCATTGCAGATTTTGGCTTCCTATCATCGGTAATGATGCAACAGATCACTTTTGGAAAGTAAATATATCATGTGATTAAATATAAACAAATAGTAAATAATGTTTAGTTAATAAATAAGTAGATACATCATCTGATAGGACTTTCAGTGACTGAAAAGGACTGTTTCTTCAGCAAATCAAATTTTCAGTGATGCTTACTTGAAATATATGTTTTTGATGTAAATTAAAAGCTGTGATCAGGAATAATTGCACCTCTAGGCAGGGATCAGGAAGCCAAAGTGATGCGATTAGGAAGCTAGACCAAAAAAAAGAAGTGTATTTATGGAGAAAACAGGAGTGAAACTATGAGTAAATAGAGCATTTAAGCATTTCCTATAAAGGAAATTCCTGCAATGATGCAGTGGACCCAGGAGTACTTCCAAGTTGAGAGAGGTAGAAGCTGGGTTCATATACCTCCTGACCTGTATTAGATGGGAACTTCACAAGCAGCAGCTCTTTCACCTTAATTTCCACAGAGGGGACACCCTGGTGAAAGTGCTGCAGGAGCTTTTGTGAGTGCAGCTGGCCCCCAGCTTTATGACATATGGACAGGCACATTCTGTTGCTTGCTCACAGAAATATGGGAATACTTAATGTAACCTCTCCCTCTGGAGCTGTAGGGAGATCATGATTTCTGGCACACTGGGGCACAGCACTTGCTGCTGAGCTGCTGCAGTCCCTCCTCTGGGTTATTGGTCCAAAAGGGGAGCTACTTGTGGTGTTGGAAGCAGAATGTCACCCCAGAATAAAACATTCCCATGCTAGGCCAGCACTAGCAAATGGAAAATTAGCGAAGTACAAAGAATCAAGTAAACAAAGACCTTTTTTTAGTCCACTGGTGGATCTAAGATAGGTTGCTCTCTGTACACAAGCAAGCTTCCATCAGTTACCAAACCCAGATCTAGCAGAAGCATTTTTACAACTAAATCAGGACTTCCCAGTGTCGTGTAGTGAAACTGAAAATTCAAACATGCTACTTCTTCACTTGTTGGCTTTCTAAAAAGAAATGTGGTTTTATTGCCTTTATTTTATAATGTAAATTCATTTGAGTACATATTTTTCAAATTAGTTTTAGTTCATGATAAGCATTGTCCTTTCAAGTATTCTAAAATGAGTGTGATTGTTGTAAGGCATTGTCCTGCCACTGAGGTGTACCTGGCTGGAGCAGCAGATGTGCCATGTGGACTTCAGGCAGCAAACTCCTCTTGTGCAGTGTCTTTAGTAATAGTTAGTCGTGGTGGCCTAAGGTTTGCTTTGATATATAGACATTGGATGTGTTTCTTACACGGGGCTGTATAGTGAAAGATTGGTGTCATGGGGGCTCTCTGCTTCCATCTCCACTCCTGGAGAATGCCAGAGTCGGAGAAGGCTGCCTTGTCAGTTTGTTAAAGATGAGTGTTCCTGGGCTTCAGCCAGGGTCATCTTCCAGGTAGAATAGTTTCCAGCTGCCTACTTGCCTGAAAAATCTGTCTGTTATATGTTATTTGAATTCAGGATGAGGCCGTATTTCATTTCAGGAGGGCTGGCCATTTCAGTATCCCTCCTTCACTTCAGGGGATCATGTGTATATTCTGTAGGCTCTCACTGTTCTCAAATTCTGTGCTGTTGGTCCACTGATAGTTGCTAATTAGAGAAGATAGGTGGAAAAACCTCATGTGTGTATTTCAGTTTCCAGGATTCCCTGAACCCTTGGCATATACTTCAATACCAAAACAATTGAGAGCCTGCACTCAGAGTGATGGGATAGTATTATACTGGCTTGTCAAGACTTGTACTAGGAAAAGAAAGAAAAAATGATTAAAGGATTGAAAGAGGAAAACTCATTTCCTCCCCTTCTCCACTGTGGCTTCTTTTGGTTTATTTTTATGCCAAGATCAAGAAAATTACTCTTTTATGGACAATATTTACCTGCTTCTTTTAACCTCTATTGCATAAGATGGTTAAATACAGGAATACACATGCAATATTTATGTTGCTGTGAGACAAAGATATGCTCTTAACTTGGCCTGATCTGAAAACAAAAGCTCTTTTGGTCAGAATCACTGTCGCATTTATGAAGTCTATAATGATTATGCTGCAGCCCATAGTGTTAATGATGTTTACAAGTACCTCAGGTTTCCCTTTCCATTTGGGATTAAACTAGTTCCATATAAACACATGCCGTGTCTTGAGCAAAAATGTCACTGAAATATGTAAAGCAGTGCTCATTTCATGTATAATGGTAAAAATACCACTTCTTTTTCTGTGAGGTTGCCTTTCTTGGTAAACTTTTGGTTCTTAATTCATGACCATTGTGGCTGAATCTGCATTTTCTGTCCAGATACTTTCCTGGGCTGTATGTCTGTTCTGAAGAGCTGCTGGGTAATGAATGGCAGTTCATTCAGTGTTTTGCAGGGCTCAATCACCTGCTGTCAGAGTAGGTCAGAGGATAAACTGTGACTCATTGCAAGAGAGTTCATCTTAACTGGTGGCCACAGTGAGACCTGAAGTCAGTGAAATTATGCAGCAGCTGTGGAGAGGGATTTAGCAGACAAAGACTTTATGAAATACTGACAAAAATATGTGGAAAGCATAAGAAATCATAGGAAATTCTCCATTTCTATTTGCCCAGTAAGATCTTAACCATGATACAAGCACCTTCTTTGAGGTGAAGAAGATTGCCTTGTTATTTCAAAACTGCTTATAATTTTCTATCTTCTGTTTGACTTTTGCAGGCATAGTTAGAGTCTTGACTTTTGTATTGCACAGAAGTCAACTAACACCTTCTTTCCTTCAAGCTGCACAGGGTCAACATGACTGTTAGATTGCAAGTATTTTGATAAGGGCTCTTTTGACAACATGCAAAAAGACTTGCTGCAAAAAATAAAATGGCTGAAGATAGAAAAGAATATTTAATTTTCTTGAACTTAACAGGATAGACTACTTAGGCCCTTAATTTTAATTTCTGTCTTACCCTTTCTCTAATCACTTTCCTTACTTCCTTTGTCTTTGAAAGGAGGGAACTTAAAAGGTAAGCATCCAGACCTGGGAAAAAAGGTAAATAGTGCTCTAAAATATAAAAAGTTTTTGAAAGAAGTAGTTGAAACGGGAAAACCATCATATCATTGGCAATTGCTATTACTTCAATAAGTTTCCCTTGAAAAATTTCAGTGTTCTGGGTATATTGAAATGTGTGGATATCCTGCTGTAATTCTGAGTGGAGTCTTTCTGCTCTTTCATATTTGCCTTTCCCGATCTCAACAGGATGTACCCCAAAACAGGACATTGACTCATTTTCTTAGGCTCTTTTGCTGCTACAGTGGACTAACCTTGACTTAGTATTGGATTGGGTGGAATTGACTCAGAGCAGTGTCTTGACTGCTGATCACTGGTGTACAGGTGATTTTTCAGGGAAATTGGAAGGCCCTCCTTTTTAACACTCCCTGGGGGTACTCGAGTTATTTACCAACATTTTCAGTGAACCTAATACCTGTAAAAAATGTTTTACTGTTATTGCATGGAGTCAAGCTCTTTCAGATAGCATGGGTTGTTTTATTGTTATATTGGTATTTAGGATAATTGGGATGTAAACTTTATTTAGCATACTTGATCATCAGGAAGGCGTAGAGGTCTTTTTGTAAGCAATAGTATCTTGCGTCCTTTTCATGTTGCTCTGAGTAGATAACATAATCTTTTCTGGCCTTTTTTTTTTTTTTTCTTTTTAAGAAATAGATATTTGACTCATATGTCAGGTAGCTTCAAACCAAAAATCTAATCCTGCAAACACCAAAACACTCAAGAAATTTTCTCAGATAAGGATTTTTACTGACATGGAGTTTGCTGTGGTGAACAGTGGTATGCTGCATGTAGTAAGAAATCCTTGAGTGGAATCATTGGCTCTTAGAAGTGTGAAGGTATCTGACAATTGGCTTTAAATTATTTTTTATCTTTATATTATAAAGAATTACTTCATTAAAAGCACTCCCATGTGTCTTATAAGAGAAAATAAGAATTCTCCAAGGTGTTTCTTTTAAAAGCCTTTCTCAGAGGTCTTACTATGCAGAATACACCTCTTCTTGTATCTAGACCAATTTTTAGAGGCAGTTTAGTCTGATATGCACCATAGGAGTCTATTAAATAAAATATACTTAGATTAAAATTCCTATGATATTACCTTTTCTTAAAAAAACCAATTTCTTCATCAGTAGGTCCGGCAGGAATAATATGAAGTTGCATTACAATAATGTTTTTTCTTTCATATTGATACCTTTTGCTTTTAATGACATTAGCCTAGTTTAATACTCACCATTTGACTCAGTAATGTTATCAGGTATTTGGGTCGAGCCAATTCATATTAGGAGTTACTCAGTTTCTAAGTAATGCAAATATTTCTGCAGATCTTTCAACAAAGCTGTAACTTTGTATCTCAACAACCAAGGTTTTGTGCTAAATATGGGGTACTCTGTTCTGTGGAGAATCCACTGTACTTTGAGTGTATTTGCTTGTACTCAGCTGTAATGTGTTCCTCAGAGACCGAGTCTGTTTGGTGTAGAGGTTCAGCATGGCTTGGTTTCAAACTCTGGACATGGGCAACCTTGCCAAGTGTCATCTGTGACAGCCTGGAACCAGTGGTGCCTCACTGTAATTAGCAGTGTCCCAAAGGTTCAGTGTTGTTTAACTTGTTCATCAGTGACTTGGATGAAGGGCAGATGCCTCCTCGGCAGGTTCAGTGAGGGCACCAAGCTGGGAGGAGTGGCCAATAGCCCAGAGTGCTGTGCAGCCCTTCAGAAGGAGCTCAGCAGGGTGGAGAGATGGGCAGGGAAGAACTGCCTGAAATTCAGCAAAGGCAGGGTCCTGTACCTGGGGAAGAACAACCCCCTGCACCAGTACAGGTTGGGGGCTGACCTGTAAAGCTCCTCTGTGGAGGAGGACCTGGATGTCCTGGTGGACAGCAAGCTGTCCATGAGCCAGCAGTGTGTCCTGGGGGCCAAGAAGGCCAGTGGGATCCTGGGAGCACTAGGAAGAGCATTTTCAGCAGGGAGGTGATCCTGTCTGTCCCTCTGCTCAGCCCTGGTGAGGCACATCTGGAGTGCTGTGTCCAGTTCTGGGCTCCTCAGCACAGGAGGGGTGCAGAGCACCTGGAGCTGGGCCAGTGGAGGGCAAGAAAGATGATGGAGGGACAGGAGCCTCTCTCTTATGAGGAAAGACTGAGACAGTTGTACCTGTTCAGCCTTGAGGAGAGATGATTGAGAGGGGACCTAAACAATGTCTGTCAGTATCTGCACGGAGGTGTCAAAAGGATGGAGCCAGGCTCTGCTTGGTGGTACCAAGCAGTAGGACAAGAGGCAATAGGCAGAAACCGATGCACAGGAAGTTCCCCCTGAATATGAGGAAGAACTTTTTTACTGTGCAAGTGACCATATAGTAAAACAGGTTGCACAGACAGGTTGTGGAGTCTCCCTCATGGGTGATATTCAAGAACAATCCCATTGGATCAGGCGTCCCTACCAGAGATCCCTCTAACCTTACCTATTCTGTGATGAATTTACTTGATAACACTGAGTAATTCCACTAGGATGTCATGAATGTCCCAAAAAGGGTGGGTGATCTAGTTGATAGTCCACTGCCCAGTGTCTGAGTGGCCAGCTGGTTACTTTGTGCGGAGAACTTCAGTGGGTCTTTTTGGAATAAGTAGTATTTGGAGATTTTAATCAGCAGCTATGCTGCTGCTTTGATGCAAAATTCAAGAGAGTAAACTGAAGGAAGTAATTTTGGTCTTGTGTGTTTTGCTTTTGATCTTCTGAATAAATTTAGGTTTACTGTAAATTCATAAAAGTTAGGAAACTCAAGCCAAAAGCATTTCTGAAGTCATGCCTTTAGCAAACCTGGTAAAATACCAGTCATAAAATTTTCGAGTGCTCCTCCTGTAGTTTCTTTCTTCCTTTTTATGGCTGTTAACTAGACTGTATTCTTTCTGGTTTTTATCCCATCTGACATCTGCATGTGCTGAGACCTTATCCTGTGTCAGATCTATACTTTCACATCATACACGTGTATGCACACTGCATTTACAAAATGCATTAATCACAAGATACTCTTCAGTGTTAGAAAGAAGTGTGCTGTAGATAAACATATATTTAGGAATTTTAGATTCCCTGGATTTGAAGGGCATTAGGCTTGCTAATGTAGTGCTAATGGGCTTATGCTTTTTTTTAATATATAATTTAGATACAAAGATCAAAAAGTAAAGTAGTGAGGTTAGTCAGAAGGAATGAGTGGGACTTAGTGACTAGAAATGGAAGTATTGTTGAGAATTTGTCCAAGTGTGTTGTGGTTTGAAAACCTCTTTCTTTCATGCTAACATCAAAAACACTGCTCAGATATAGATAATTTAGTATTCTTGAGACTGGAAAACGTCTTTCTTTCATGCTAACATCAAAAACACTGCTCAGATATAGATAATTTAGTATTCTTGAGACTGGAAAACGTCTTTCTTTCATGCTAACATCAAAAACACTGCTCAGATATAGATAATTCTGTGTTCTTGAGACATTAATTGAAAGATCAAGCACCATAAGGCAGCAATGCAAACTTCCTTAATTTAGTCTCATAACTGTGTGTTAGCCCTGGCCAGTAAGGGTAATTTACTGTAAATCACTGTGATTCTTGTCCTTCCTGATAACACCGTATCACATTGTCAGTTTGAAACACTGCCTGCTCATTTTTACTTGCGAACTGTGAGGCTTCTTTTTTGTACATATACATACAAAGATTTCAGTACCTGTTTGTATATATGCAAACTGTATGCCTTATTTTCTAAGGTATCTTGACAAATGTATTTCCAACTAAGAATGAGAGTGGATTTTAATGGTGCGACTTTATAAGAGGCACATACATTTGTGTTCAAATAGAAGTAAATTTTGAATTCTTCTGGATGTGCTGCTAGTTTTCTGCATGCAGATTCCATATTAGAAGTAAAAAGTACACTTCTGTTGTATGGATACTGAAATTTTGGGATGTAAATATAATGTACATAGATCCCAACTGCAACCACCAGGAAATAGTTGTCCTGATTTTCAGCTTCCTTACTTTTTGTCAGTATAAGTCAAGCATGCACTTAGTCAAAAGTATGTGTATTTTATATTCCAGGTGTCATAGACCAGGAACCTCACCAGAATTGTGCCTGATATTTATCTGCAGTTTCAGGGAAGCATAACCTTTTCCATCATCAAAGACCAAAGGGCCAAATTGATACATTCAGATCCTGCTAATGAGTGCAGAGAACAGAAAGCCATCTTTGCAAGCTGGGACAAATGACACTAATGCAGTTTAATAAAAAGCTGAGTGGTGCTGCAGTTTTGTATGAGATGGGTCATGATCAGCCTTGGGAGAACTGGCTGTAGGAAGGATTTTTATCCCTTCAGTTGTAAAATAAAACTTAAACCATTATGGACAGTTTTTCCCCTCACTGCTGGGCAGGGAGGTAGCTGTGAAGAGTATCTACCCCTTCTTGTAGCTGACTAAGCTCAGCTGGCCAGCAGTAACATGCTGGTTCATTCCAGTTCAGTTGTTTCTGGTCCATACCTTCCTTCAGCGATGCATGAAAGTGCTCTGAAAACATAGTTGTCTAGAAGGTACATATTTCATCTGCGGAAGCGATGTAGTGAGTTGTCTACAATTTCTCTGAAGTAGTGCACAGCTGCAGTATTTCATTTCATTTACAGTGAGTTCTGCACCATGGGCTATTAGCAGAAGTTATCCTGTCTGCCTTAGCTATTTGTGAGCTTTTTCCAGTACCAGTAACCCACGTTAATCTGTGAAGTTGGATCTAAACAGGAAATGGTTAAGGTATATATGTGATAATGAGTGAAAAAGAAAAACCAAGTTTGAGTGTAGCTAGGATATTTATTTTCTAAGAAGGTAATGTTCTGCTTGACTAGAATGCTTGCTTTATTTATAGAAAAAAAACTCCCATGTCCTTAGCTCACAGGACAGTTCTGGCTCTGCTAGTTGCTTGTTAGAAAAAGTACTTTTTGGAATGTGACTGGAAAACATTCATGGCATTTCTTGGCATATAAGAGATCCTGAGCATTAAGTAGTTCTTGTTTTGTCTAGTTCTAGTAATGTTCATGTTTTGGGCAAACTTTCCACAAAGATAGGTTTTTGTTGGGAGTATTTGATTGTAATAGTGAAACTAACACTGTGTTGTGAGTAGCTGCAAGGTACTGACTTGTGTAGGAACCACCAAGCTTACCAGTCAGCTCCTTTGTCCATCATGATTCTTTGAATTTGTGCTCCTGCATTTTTAGATTTTCTGTGCCTTTTTCTTGTGAAACCAGGAGACTGAAATTTTTGAACAAAAAGAGCATTCAAATTATAAACTAAGAATCCTGTAAACACTTTTCAGGAAAATGTATCAATGTTGATGTGAGCTTCTGTTGAAGTGGTTATCACTGAGAAGCCTTTGCTCTGGCAGCTAAGAGCAAGTATGTGTGAGAGGAGGTGGCCTAGCACCTAGTGACTTGCCTGGGTGGAATTACCACAAAAAGGCACTTTCAGTACTGGCTGAGGACATAGAGACAAAGTGGGTGGAGGTTTGGCCTTTCTGAGTATCTTCTGTGTGGCTCCTCAGCAGGCTTATGTAATTACATGGTAGAAAAGTGACCATGTAGAACCATTCATTTAGAAATTATTTCTGAGTGCAAGCACAGGCGTTTGGTGTGGAGTATCAGGAGTGCTTGTTACTGTGCACTGTGTAGTTCAGCTGCTTGCTGCTGGAGTTCAGGGGTGTATATTTCAGATAAAGAATCTGAAAGTCTCGGTTGCTAATTCAGCTCTGCGAGCCCTCAGTGCCTCGACTCAGACAGGGCACGCTTATCTCAATATGCAAATAACTAAAATGAGAAGAACATCTGTTAACATCATAGGAGGTTGTGTAGATGATTTAATGGTTGTAGTAGTCTGAATTAGGTAAAGTGCTGTGATAATGCCACTGCGATGGCTCTAAGCGGTCAGTATGATGCTGCTGTGAAAGAGTTTAATGTGCTTCTGCAATGCATTAGACATGATAGTTTTGGAGAGAGAGAAATGCTAACAGCATTTCATAAAGCCTTCCTGAGACCTCATTTGGAGTATTGTGTCCAATGATCCTCCTTTGCAGATCAGAAAGATGGACTTAAATTGGAGCAAGTGCAAAGACAGTTTAATAAGCTGCACAGCAGATTTATTCTGGAATGACAGTAGAAAGTTAACTTATGAGATGGGTCTTTGGATTTGAAGTATTGAGGTCTCCAAGGGATCTGAAGGGAGACTGAAACTGCTTGTTTTGATTATATTTATTTGGCACTAACAACATGCTTCAGTCTTTCCAGTGGTTGCTAGTGGATAAGAAAAGAATGTTTTTCTGCTCTTCTTCCAAACCTTTTAATAACCCTTTAATAAAAATGTATTGTCCCCTGTTCCAGCCCCCACCTTCTAACATTCATCATGGAACCAATTACTAGATCCGGAATGAATGGGTCCCCTCAGGAAAGAGAACATACAACAGATATTTTTATTCCTTTTTTGTTGTGTTAAACATGGTCCACTTATCATGATCATTTAGGAGAAGCTGCTACTTAAGCAATTACTAAAAACATGCAGCTATTGCAAAGACATCGAAAATAGCAATTGGCAAAGCTGTAGTAGAATTGTAGCCTTTCCTATAGCTGTTTTGCCTTTTGTAGGGTATTGAGAAGTATTTTGTGGGGTTTAGAACACGTGGAGCAAATAAACACAAGGGAAACTGCAGAACTGAGCATTCATCATGTGGCTGCCGCAGGTGCACGTTCATCCCAAAAGGATCATCCCGTGTCTCTGAGCTGTGCTGAGGCACAGTGAAATTGCCAGGTTGGTGATCCAGAGCAGGTGTAGCATTCTTTCTGCTACTCAGACTGTACTGTTTGGTGCAGAGAAGTTTCTCAGTCATTTGTCACCTCCTGTAGCCCAGAACAACTGTTCTCAGTAAGTGATGTCTTGCAGTTCAGTTATCACTCTGCCTTTGCATTTTTGGCATTTCTGTGAGAAAGTAGACTTGCAGGGAAATCAGTCTATCATCAACGACCTCCAATTCAGGAGGGGAACTATAGAAGCAAAATAAGATGTGAAATTTTTTCAAAAGCTCTAAATTTGGTATTGAATTAAGTAACCAGAATGTGGGCAGGAAGCAAAGAATGGTAAAAAGTGCTTCCATTAGGTTGTCTTGTTTTTTTCAGAAAGCTGTGCAGTCTGAGCCATAGTGTTTACAACATATTCATGGTATAGCTGCTTCCTGGTAAGTGTGCAACAGGAAGAAGTGTTGTTCTTAAATTAGTAAGAAAAAGTGGCTGATGAAGGATAGGCTACAGCTTTCTAGATTTTAGTCCAGACAGGATTTAAAGAGAAAGTTTCTTTTCAATGTCTAATTGGAGGGCCAGATAATAAAAGTAGGATGTAACTTCCTGGTGTTGACGGGTTCAGACCATCAGCAAACATTCAATTGGCTGTGAAAAGGCTCTGTGCTTTATGTGACTATTGTAATTTTAAAAAAATCTTAGGGAATGGCTATAATGTAAGCCTGGATATTTG
Organism: Toxostoma redivivum; assembly: GCA_013397375.1. Taxonomy (NCBI): domain Eukaryota; kingdom Metazoa; phylum Chordata; class Aves; order Passeriformes; family Mimidae; genus Toxostoma; species Toxostoma redivivum. Next base: position 657,765 of record VXBI01012947.1, read on the forward strand.
TAACATACCTTGTTAGGCAGGAGTGCACTCTCAAGGAAGAAAACTAGTAAAGTAGGATATTGTTCCTGCTTCTACTATAAACTTGCCATGTGGTTTTACACATATTTCAAAAAGAGACAAATAACTTTGAGTAGATTATTAATGTTATAATTGATGCCAGTTGAATGTCGCTTTTATTTTTTTACGATAAAAAGCAGTAGCTCCCATTCAAGATGAATTCTCTTTCAAAAATGAACTGAGTTCAGAAGACTGTACTTTTACTTGGCTGACTAAATGTAATAGCAAACCTTTCAAAAATTCTGACTATAACATTTACATTAAACTGTTAAAATAGATCTGACTTATAATTTACTTTGAGATCAAACACAAAAAATGTGCTAGAGATTATGCTTTAATCGAAGGGACTTATACTGTGGTAAATTTCTTTCCTGTTCAACACCTTACAGGCTGGGTGGAAGAATGCACTGAAACCTTTCACAGACAATTATGTGACAGCAACTGCACAGTTTATATTTAAACATCTCTATTACTTTCTAGCAATTTCCTTCACGATGAATTCCTGTAATTAGTGGTTCCTGAAAGTATCAACACCTTCCTTCTCCCTCAGCTCTCTGAAGTGTGAAACTCAAGGATCAAAGAAATGTTAATGATATTGGCTTTAGGCTGTACGAAGTATAATCCCAGACCACCTGTTTGCTGGAATGTTCTAGGACTTACCTGCCATGACCAAGCTAGCTAGCGCCAGCCAGACTATAACAGCTGTAGTAATGATGCTAAAATCTGCTTGCTCTAGAAAGAGAGATGTTCTGAGGTTAGCTGGGATTCTTTTGGGTGAAGATGGTTAAGCAAAACTTTTTATTGCCAAACCCTCCGCACCAGACCCTTTCATGAAAGATTTAAACTAGTTCATTGTATGATCCTGTCACCATTATGTTGGTAAATCTTCCATGTCAGGAAACCAGTAGATGGTAAGAATCATGATTTTCCTTCTTCTTTAAGGCTTTGGGGAGGCACGGGCATTTTTGATTGTGATAAGATGGGGAAAGGGGTGATTCTTGTCTTCATTCTTGTGTTTTTTGAGGGAAAATGGTGGACCTTCATTTGTAAATGATTGTCTTGACCTTTCTGGAAAGGACATATGTGTGGGTGAGCTAAGTGTATTTTTCATATTGCTGGTGATGGAAACTAGAGTATAAACACCATGGTACAAGAGATGCCAGGAAGTTTTGAGGAAGGGTAAAAAAAAACTAGAGTAGAAAGATTTCTGAAAATAAAAGGAAGCAAATACTTAGAGTTGTTCCATGGCTTTTTGATCAGTTTACCAATGATTTTTTTTTTTTTGAGGGGTTTCATGTGTGTATGTGTTGGGTTTTTTGTTCTTTATTTAATTCAGAATCAATCTACTACTAATATCTGTGTTACTAATTTCCTGTTATCCTAGCTAGCAAAGCCATTTGAATATACTGATTAATAGGATATTCAGAGTGCCAGCTTTGGAGTAATGCCTCAGATCACAAGTGATAATTGGCTTCTATATGAGTTGTAGTCATTGCATTAGTTAGGTTTTGAAGCCCAGTTCCCAGAGCATGATTCATATTGACTGTCCTCCTTTCTCCATGGGAAGTGACAGTGGTGAATTTCCTGGGTCAGGCAATACTGGGAATCAGGATAACTAAATCTCTTTCTGCCCTCAATACCTGCAGGAAATATAAGAAGTGGAAGAAAAGGCAGTTGTATGAATTAAGTATATTCATGTGACTATTTGAGTTCTCTTGAGAAGAAATAAGAATAAATACCATATTATATTGTCCTAACACATGCCTTTCAATGTTGAGTGTGTGTCAGCAAGATCCAAGTATTTTGAACATTTTTATTTCCCTGTTGCATTTTGGATCAAATAAAGATAATTAGATACCACTTTCAGCATTAAAGTGTTCTTGACTCAGTGTGGCTTAACAGAGGAATGAGTGATTTATTTGTAAATACTGTGTTCATTAATGATACTGCATTTATACTTAATTTTTATATGTTGGACACACAAAAAGGTTGTTGGAAGGTTGTGTTGTTGTTGTAGTGCACCTAAATATTTTTGATAATTTGCTATTTAGATATAAAAAAGTAACTATTTATGGGATTTTTTTTCTTCAGTTAAATCAGGGAGATATCTTTTTTAGCTTTGTTATTGGAAGAATCAAGAGGTATTAGAAATTTTTCTTTAGCAGAAAATTTCTAGCCCTGAATCATTCATCTGTATTCATTAAGTAAAGTATGCTCTTACTAAATGGCCACAGTAGCTGTAATACAGTAGTAGCATTGGAGGGATCTGTCCATAATCCAGGAGTGCAGCACAGGCTGGTATCTTCTCACCTGGGAAGCAGCTCCATGGAAAGAGACATGGGTGTTGAGGTAGACAGCGAGTTCCATAGGAGAGAACAGTGTGCTGCTGTGCCAAGGAAAGCCAGCAGGATGCTGGGCTGCATCAGCAAGGGAATCACCGGCAGAGATAAGTTAAAATTCATTGTCCCACTCTACTGAGTGCTTGCCAGGCTCACCTGGAGTGCTGTGTCCACTTCTGGTCCCCACTGTGCAAAAATGTGTGGACAGGCTGGAGAGGGTCCAAAGAAGGGCTACAAAGATGATCAAAGGACTAGGGACCTGCCATGTGAGGAAAGGCTGAGAGAATGGAGTGTGTCCAGTCTTGTGCAAAGAAGGCTTTGTGGCTACAGAGGTGGTGGAGACTCCTTTTTACAAGGAGTCCCATGCAAAAGATGAAGGGTAATGGTTAAAAGTTACTCTTGGTGAGATGCTGATTGAACACAAGAGGAAAAATTTTCATAACAGGGACAATCAGCCATTGGAATAATATCCCCAGGGAAGCTGTGGATTCCTAAGCATTGGACGCTTCTAAGATTTGTCTGGACAGAGTGCTGGGCCATCTTACCTAGACTGTGCTTTTGCCATGGAAGGTTGGAATCAGATGATTCAAGGGGTCACTTCCAACCTGGTATTCTATGATTTTATAAAATCACTCTAAATTCAGCCAAAGCACTCTTAACCCACCCACACACCAAAGGCTTGAGACAGAATAGGAAGATGTCTTTGGTTAGCTCATACTTTCTGGCAAAAATAGATGAAGGTATGCTACAATCTACTTTCTTGTGTGGAATAAAGATAAGAACACTTATCCTTGGTTAATAGTGCCAGGAAAACTCTGTTTTTGATTAAAACCTCTTTTCCCCTCCCCCACAGTATTTAATATATTTGAATCAAGGGCTGTTTTCTTTTTGGAAAAAATAGTTTTAAAAGATATAAGTAACTTGCTGTTAACTGAGATGTAGATTGAGTTTAGGTTGAGACTTAGACTCTAAGTAACTTTACTTTGGTTCATTGTAGAAGGATTTTGTTTTTAAATTTAAAAGAGTGGATGGTGTTAATCTAACAACAAGCTGCAGAAGTAGCTACAGTCCACAAAGCCTTCATACAGCAGCCTTGACAACCTATATAAAATATATAGATGTCTGTAGTGAGGTATTTAAATGCCTAAAATTCTATTTCTGCACTGCTGGTTTGGCTTTTCTTCTGCCCCAGTTTTTCTGGGATCCTGAAATTAAGTGTTCCTGCTCATTAGCCCTTGTACAGATCTATTTAACACCCATCATTAGAAATGAGTTCTGCACAAAGTGTAGCAGCCATGGCTATGGCATGCTAATCACAAAGACTATGTAGGAGCCAGGAAAAGACATGGAGTTAGTTGTTGAGAAGAAATTTGGAAACTGCCAGGGCAACAGGGAAACACAGGAAGTGAGTGGGGGAGTAAAGAAGTGGGAAAAATATGGGAAGGTGAAAAGCAATGTGGAAAAATGAACAGATCTGTGAAGGGCACAGAAAACTGAGAGATTAAAAGGAATGCTGGTGTGGGAGAGCTGGAACCTAACGGGACTCTGGTTGTGGGGTGGGAGCAATATATCATATAATGAAGTTTTTGAGAATAAAGCGATCACTGAAAAGAAGCAGGGAGGCTGGACTGGGATCTCAAATAGGAAACTGAGCCTAAAGACAAGAGTGGATGTGGGCAGCAGCACATATACACAGGATTGGCAGTAATAAGACTTGGATGAGAAGTGGCCATGTTTTGATATCTGTACTGAGCAAGATGGAACTGCTTCTTTTTAATGGTTACTGTCTTTAAAAAACGAAGCTCAGAAAGCTACTTGAATAAAGATCTACAAAGAGTAAGTCCTGCAAAGATGGGAAGGTGCAGAATTAAGATTGTCTAAAATATGTTAACTGAGCTCCTCTGGACATTTGCATTATGATACAGTTTTACATTCTATGATCTCTTGAATGGTGTGGTGTTTCCAGGTGGAACAGATATGTCTGAAGCTGCAGCAAAGGATGGGTCTCTGGAAATGTGCTTTTATTTGTTGCAGAAACCCTAAGACAGAGAGTGAATCAAGCAGCTCACAAGTGAGGGGAGATGTGTGGCACCTTAACTAGGAAACTAGGTGGATACAGCTTCTCCAGGAAATTAGTTAAAGTATTATAGAAAGCTAAATACTCTGAAAAATGAGTTTTAGGAACCTGATTGCACACTAAAGTTTGTAAGGCTCCTGATTCTGAAGTTTTCTTGTCTCTGGGATCTGACGCCCCTGGCAGGGGTCTGTTGCCAGCACCAAAGAGGAGCTCTGTCTGAGAAGGGGCGTTTCTGTCCTCAGAGTGCAGTTCTGGAACAGCACAGGATAACGTGGAGCAGTGTGTAGAGCTCTGCTGTGACCATATGGAATGCAGTCACTTGGTAGAGTTTCACTGCTCTTTTCTAGCTTCTGTATTCACTGAATGAGGTTGGGATCCCATGGAAAAAAATTGTGCATTATCACCTAATACAAAGTCAGTCAAACTAGATTTGAACAAGTGTCCCCAGTTAACTGCAAATCCTTGGGAAAACAAAGAAAAAACTTCCAAAGAACCTTAAAGATTTTAGTTTCCACATCACTGGATTCCTATCTTATATTAGGATTTTGTTGATGTTTGTATATAGCTTGTTGTCTTCTGTTTCTTTAAATGGCATACTTCCCATACATTTATTCTGGGAAAATACATGCAAAAACCCTAAGAGAATCTAGGAAGTATGATTATAGTCAGGTTTTAAATTTCTGTTGACTTCTGGTAAAATCTTCCTTGAAAAATTGTACCTTGCTTAATTTTCCAATTATATATTTAGTTGCATGATGGAGAAGACGAAAAATTATTTTCTTTTGATCTGATGTAATTGGAGCTGTATTTTAGGGGAACTAATTCAGTCTTATCTGATTATATCCTGACCATGGTCAAAAGTAAGGCTGCAATTGCTATTTAAGGAGACTGGTTACACAGGTTGTGTCGTATCAAATACATTGCTTTTCTACTCTGTTACTGTTAAATGGGCTGCTCTAAATTAGATGGTCTAATTCTGGAAAATTTGAATACATGCAGGTGGACTTTTGTGTCAGCAAAGCCACACTTATTTAATTGGAGCTCCATATGTCTGCAAAAATTGATTCCATATGGTTGAATGGCACATTTTGAAAACGTTTCTTTAATTCATACTAGTGCCAGGAGAAAGAATAACTCTATTTTTTGAGCTCCTTAACTGAGTGACAGTGCACCTGTACACGAGCCTTTTTTCAATTTTTAAAGCAGTAATTGAATATGTAGGATTTGCTTGTCACATGTTAACAGCTTTAAGGTAGCTTAAATATGTGGCTAACAAAGGCTTAACTCTGTGCTGTTTGTACTCCTAAAAACAAGTGATGAAATATACCTCAATTATGCAATCCCACCATCTATTAGGTTTAATTTACATGAGTTTTCTTTCAGAAAACTCATTTAGGCTCATGGCAAATCTCTCTCTCTCTCTCTCCATGTGTATATATATATACATATATATATATATAAATATATATATATATACTGGTCAAATAAAACCCAGGTTTTTTTACATGGGTAAAGCAACTTTGAGTTTGCTCCTGGTCAACCATATTGATGGGAAATAATCCTGTGAGAAACGCTGGAGATAAAAATTTTTAAATTGGGGCCATGAAAGTTTATATAATCAAGAGATTAAATTATGAGGAGTAATGTAAATTACTTTTTTTTTATTGTACACAGGTACCGAAGGATAAAACTGGCCTGAAGGGAAAATCTGGGGGAAACTGGGGACCTTGACTGTTCTTGCACCTGAGTAAGTGAATACTTAGTGGAAATCAGCTTTACAAAATGTTAAAAATGTGAAATATTTTTCAGCATCTCTATGCCTAATTGCTGTTGTAACTTCAGACAATACTTTGGCTTTTGAATTGACAAAGACCAGAAATAGGGCTACCTGCAAGGGAGGGAATGTGGTGTAGTACCTTCAGTGCTTTGCAGTAGCTTTTCTTCGTATTGCTACCCTTGAAGTCTCCATAGAATGAAACAGCTTATAAGCAGAATTTCTTGGTATTGTGATGTTTTGCCTTTTCAGTTATTTATCTTCAGACTAATGTCTGAGTTTCTTAAAGCTTAACTTGATCTTACTGGTTTGTAATCACAGTAAGGCAGTGAGACTCAGCAGAAGTGGAGGTCAGGCCAGGTTAAATATGAGGTCATCAGAAGGTGAAGGCTGAGAAGATGACCTCGTAGAAAGTTGTCTTGGAAAGGATAAATGCTCATTTCATGAGGGGTTTTTTGAGACAAAAACTATTGTCTTGGTTGGAGTTTGCTTTCACTAAAACAGGACAGGGACAGCTTTTCTTCATCAGCTTGGATGGGGCATACGGTAGACATTCCTTGGTATCTGGAGGCCCCTAGTTCTACAGAGCTTTCTGAAAGGCAGGAAGAGTATTTTCCATTTATCCACATAGCTTTCTTTCCTGTTAACTCAAGCATTATTTTGGTTGCATCTCAAGCATGATTCTGGCAAAAAAAAATATTTTACATGTGGAAAAGGTACATTGATGTGTTATTTATTATTTAATGCATTTATTTAGTCATACATATTAATATATGAAATTTCTGTACTATAAATGAGCAGATAAATTTTTTATAGCATGAAACTTCTTTCTACTGGTAACATTTTTAAAAACAGGCAAGTTAATTGAGTTTTCTGAAACAATTGCTAGAGCTGGAGCCTTTCTTTCTGCTGGCATTTCTCATGCTAAAAGAATTATCTTTGGTTTTAGAGAGCTTTACTAAGCTGAATATCCTTCCTGGTATCTACATTAAATTTTGAAAACAATACTTACCAGCTGAGTCTTTCAATTTAATCTGGTCTAAACTTGTTACCAGTGCTGTTTATTCCAAATCTGTGCTGTGGTTTATTCATATTCTTGTACTTAATGCTTTAACTTATAAATTGATATCCATCACATCACTGCATTAAAAAGTGTATTTCATTTTTCTAGAGTATTTACTGTGTTTGTCCCTGCAGTAAAGTAGTAGACAAAAATGTCTCTCATTCCTTTCAATATTAAAGAGAATTAAATATGTAACCTAAAAATCTGCCAGGCTTTGTGAGCTATACACACATGAGGCTTTTAATTCATTAAGAAATACATCATGGTAGCAGTTAGCATTACCGTTCTTTGATTTGTAAGTTAGGTGCTGAATTACAAATAATGCCTGAGACTGTATTATAAGTAACTGGTTGCTTTCCTGTGCATTAGCAGTTCTCATTGAAGTTCTGGTTCCTTGTCTTGCACTTGCTGCGTATAGTTTTAGGAATTAGGTCTCTGCAAGTGCAAGGTTTATTAAAGAAGAGAAGTTCAGTGTTCTTAAATGATAGTGGCATGTTTTGAAATCACAGTTGGCTCAACAGCTCTGTTTTAAATCTAACAGGGACCTTTGAGAGACATTTTTGCCTTGTTTCTTTTAACTTCTCTACTAATATGAAGCAAATGTTTTAATTTATTTCCTGTGTTATCAGTCCTACTCTGCATATTTTAGTCTATTGCTTTTGACAGTGATGAAAGGCAGCTATTTCCCAACCTTTTGTATTTTGGGTGCTACATAAGCTCAGCAGTTCATTTTGGGAATATTTTCTTCTGATATGTTCCTGTTTCCTTATTTGAAAGGCAGCATAAGAAATTCCAGATACAATTGCAATTTTCTTGGAATTGTAATTTAGATTTTGTGCTTGTGTACATGAGACAGGAGCTTGGCCATACAAAAGAAAGGCAGTCATTCTGCTGGACTGGAGAACCTGTAGGTATAGTGACAAAGATACTGTGTCAGCATTGTGTTACTTAGTACTTGAAAATTGTCCTTAATTGTTGTCTAATAAGGTAGAAGTCAAGAACTAGTGAACTAAGAAATGGGGATAATCCAATTGAATTGTGTAGTGTGTTCCTTCATGAATAAAGGATTGATCCCTAGGTGTTTTACCCAGTTTATTATTTGCCAGTTACTGTAGTTACTGCATCACCTACAGATTTTCTCATTCAGACTTGAAATTGAATGCCTTGGGGCAAGATTTTCTCTCTTAAGCATGAAAATGAACTGGCCTTGGTTTTGAGTGCATCCTGTGTGTAGCAGTTCTTGTGCCTGCCATTTGAAAGATCAACAGGTTTTGTGCAAATCTCCATCTGAGTGTGAAGCAAGATAAATGTATCTGTGACGTCACCCTCGTTGCGCTGGATTTTGTTCTTTTCCAGGGATTGGTAGGTATTAGTCCGTGCTGTATTTAGAGGCTGAAGTGAAGCCAACTGATACTGTTGTTGTAGCCTGTTGATACTGTAGGATAAGCTTTTCAACTTCTTTTATCAGTTAATTTCACAGAGATTGCTATTATTTTTGCAATATATGGTTTCTGACAGCTTTTTAAGATGTCATATGCTCTGCTGTTTATTGTGTAGAAGTCTCTGGGGATTTAAAACACTTTCTCTACAGTATCTCACAGAGATCAATTAAGTTTCTAATTAAAGTTTTATCAACCTAACATCTATTGAAATCCTAAAAATGTTGATATTTGTTGAGACAAATATAGGAGATTTTCTAACCTCATGAGAAAATTTTTGTTGAGGATTGTTGGAAATTTTTTATGTTTTTGAGAGTGTTTCTTTATTGTTCACAAAGTGGTGTTTCAATAATGGAAAGCTTTAGTAGTAAAAGTTTAATGAAAAGGAGCCAAACAAATTTATTTAAACAATTTTATTGATTAAAATAGCTTCTTCTCAGCTAACAAAACTGTAGTTGTAATCCTTCCCCATTCTTTTTGTCTTTGAAAGACTACTTATTTTGATCAGACCTAAAATGTTGATGACAATTATATCTCTTTGTTTCACCCGAAGCCTTTCTTTGGTGTCTGGAAAGTTGTATATCACTACATTCGAAAGGTACCAAAGCCCTGTGGTTGGCCTCAGCATTAAAATATATAGACACTTTTGCTTTATGAGGCTGTAAACCAGATAATTCATCACTACTGACGACCTGGAAGTATATCTGGGCTTTTAAAGAACAATATATTATATTACAAATTCCTTGGAAGGAGGAGTGTTTGTTTTTAGGAATTCCTGGAGAGTAGAAGCCTATTAGGATAGTATTGTACATGTAATAAATCATGTACTTGGCCTAGGCTGTGGTTTTTACTTTTCCTTTTTCTTTTAAGGTCTAAGACCATTTAAACATTCTGTCATAATCATAATAATAATTAGTATCCTCTCTGCAAACACAAAAAAGAGGGGGAAGCTTTTTTTTTATTTTTGCAGTGCAATATTCTCAGTATCTATATAAATAAATGATAGTGTGTGGCATGATTCACATGAATAGCAATGCAGCTGTACTGCTGTCTGCCCAAATAACAAGAAATGAGACGGAAAGAGGAGTTGATGGGGGGGACATGAATCGAAGAGGAGCATTGTGGTATGACTAAATTGACACTGGTTTTACTGGGGGGATACTCCTTACAGGAGGCTTCATCTGTTTTCTGCTTTCCCATATTTAAAAAGCATCTTTAGTGATCCTTTTTGCAAACAGCTCATGCTGTAACTGACAAAACAGAAGCAATTAGTGGTGTAATCTCAAACGGAATCTCAAGCTTCACTTTAAGTGCAATGATTAAATCCACTAGAGTGATAACCATTGCTGCCAAGAACTGCCGTAATTGGTCACTAATGTATTTTGTTGTAGCAGTCGATAACTACTGCATTTCATGCACATAATTAGTAGTGCATACGCGTTTGGTCAGTAAAATTGAAAATCCTGATAACCGAGGGTAGAGGGGGTGGAAGGAGCACAGAGCTGGAGAACTGAAATACTGCTCTGTTGATAGTACCTAACTAGAACTGTGTGCTTCAACAAAACAAATGTCCTACTGTGCTGGAATACAAATGGGCTGTCTGTGGCAGGATATAGCAAAGACATTTGGCAGAGAAGGATTTGAAAGCTTCTGGCATAATGTAATTGAATTGGCCATTTCTTTAAAGATACAGCAAATTGTTTGCTGTAGCATTCATCATCATGAGGAAGGTCAGACAGCTTGCCAACCGTATGATATTCATAATAAAAAGTAAAACGGTGACACTTATATTTAAACACAAATCATGCTATCATGTTTGTAAAAGCTGGAGAAATTAATAGAAATATTTTTGGTGGTGCTGAGCATTAGTAATCTAAGTAAGACTGTAATTCAAGAGGGGGACAACTTATAAGCAGAGAAAAGATCCACAGGGAAATTCAGCTTCTGAACAACATATGATTCCCCTGATTTGAGAGGGTAGTAGGTGTTTTGGCAGGATTATTGCTGACTCTCTCTTCTGATCACTTAGGGGAAGATAAGCTTGTATGATCCTATTTTTTGCCTTTTAAGAAAACAAAGGGAAGAATAACAAAGAAGGAGGACTCAAGTCTTTAAAAAGAGACAAAATGTGAACAAAGTGTTGCTGGGGGTTTTTTTTATTAGTCAGTTATTCTGTGACAAAATAAGATGATGCAACAACCTGTGGCATATCTGAAATGTTATATGAAATACTCTGTATTGGTACACTGGGAAACCCCTCTCGAGTCACATCCAGAACACTGAACGTAAATTGCCTGGTGACAGGGGCTTTGGGCCATGCAGTGATGCTTTTGCAAATAAGTAGCTGTTAGCTTTTAGGTTCTAAAACATTCAGGAGACTGGCATTTTGATTTCTTGCACCACTGCACCACTGATAGGGTTGGAAATGGGAATCAAAATAATTAGATTGGATATATAGATCCCAGCAAACTAGCCAAGAAAGCAGCTGGGCTGGGGAGGGCTGCTCTGAATTCTAAAATGTGCCAGTGCTGTTCTTATAAGAGCATGGGGATGGAAGGAGTAGACTAGAGTGCAGATGCTCACCATTTATATTCAAAGCATGTAATAAAATAATTGAATGTATGCTTCCTCCTATTAAAGCCTGTTAAAATCAGTAATAAAGTACATTACTGTTGTTTTAAAAAGGGAGCACAAATTTTCAGGTAATATATCTTAGTTGTATGCATAGTGTACAGATAAGCAGGCTGGGGAAATGTTTTTTTTACGTTATCCAAGGCATTCCTCTTTCTGATACTAGACTGTTCCCATCAGTTCATTTTCTGTTGCTTAGTCCAGCAGTGTCTTTGCAGTATTCCCTCTGGCAGTTTTTACAGGCCAACAGCTGTTCCCCTGCAAGAAACTTTTCCTTCTAGTACCTCAATATTTTTATGTAAAAAACCCCAACAAAAACAAGCCACCAAAAAACCCCCCACTTTCCATGTACTCCTTCTTGAGTTTCCATAGCTGTTAGAAAATGTCATCCTTTTTCTATGCACATTCTTCCTTTAGATATTTGTAAACAATTACCCCACTATCTCTTTGCCCACTTTAACATTTTTCATCTGTAAAAAAATACCTCTTTCTTTACTGAAATGTTAGTTCTTCACTTTTTTGCTTTTCAGAGACCCACCTTTGTTTAATCAGGAGATTCAGGAGTCCAGATTCTCCTAAATCTGTAGAGAGTATATATTTTTTCTGTTAACATGATTCCTGATGTTTTTCTTTTTTAAAATCCTACTCTCTAGATTGACTGCCCATATTACCTCCTACATCATTTGTCTCAGTGCACTCTCTCCCTTCCTTCCCTACCTTCCTTATTACTGATATGAATGTTTTTAATACCAAGCATGTTATATCTTGCATTTTCCCAAGCCATACCTTGCTTTCCATTTGTATTTCTATTTCTACTTTTCATTGCATAAATCCCAAGACCTTGTGTCTCCAGCTTCATATCTATCAAGTCAATGTTAAGCATCCATCCAGAATAGCCTATTGGTTTACATGCACACCTGCCACAAGGAAGGCAATGGCTGCAGTATCTCTGCTTTGAAGCCAGATGCACAGGGCTGTGTCTCTGGTAATACTGCATGATAATAACACGTTATTATCAATGCAGTAGTACTTGCCTACTTTTGCAGAAGCCTGTCCTGCATGCTGCCCCTAAAATAACAACTGAATCCGTAAGCAAACATAGCAGTTATTGTCTCCAGTTGTAGTCACTGGAAAAAGCTATGTTGAGCTGTTTCTGAACTAAATATCAGCATTTTTTTTCTGTTTCCCTGCTTTGGATCTCCAGGAGGTCTTAGGTGTTAATTTTCTTATTTTTTTTATTGTGCTCTTATTCAGTTCGTTATTTCATGTTACCCTATTCAGCTGTAAAGGTAGTCATGAGGAATAGCAAAGTGATGTCTTCTTCTTTTAATCTGTGCAAGCCCATAGTATCTGAAGGTCCTTCAAAAGTTGTCATTTGTGTATCCTGAAGGTGCACTGTAGCCATACTGCACAGCTTGCACATAAGTCTCCCATTCAGTGATTCGAGGTTTTGACATAAGATTACAAGAATAACAAATAAAAAGTGTATTTGATTTGCTAACCCGAGGGAATGGACGATATTTAGCTAGTATGGAAGTGCAGCATGGATGAGTGGTACTCATACCAGGAGCTCTAAGAATTTGGGTTTACTGCAGAGATAGTTTGGTGGCTCTGCAGGAGCTAATTTTTCTAGTAGAAAACATAAAAGGCAATCTATTTGGCTAAAAGAAGACTGAAATCATGAGTTGGTCATCATCTGGTAATAACCAAGTGAAGATTTATCATATAAGAAGGCTCTTTTGTTTGGATGTTATGGAAATAAAAAGATGCACTGGAAATAAGAAAAAGAAGTATTCAAACAGGAAACAAATTTCATCATTCCCCCAATATTCATAAAGCTGGCAAAACTGTTGAAGTTGAGACAAGGAATTAGCTGAAATTTTTTACATCCAGCTCAGATGAGTTTCTGAAATACAATTTCTTTCAGAGTTTGAGCATTATGTTAAATGCAAGAATTGCTTATTTAAGTTTCAAAACTTGTGGTTTTGAGAAAACCTGGTTAGAGGTAGGAGGTAACTTGTGTCTCTTGTTGGAGTCATACTTACTAGGGCTTTCAGTTAGGGTTTTGGGCTTTCATATCTGCTGGTTATTTAATTCAGATGATAGTCACAGCTTTCTGGAGGGCAGTTGCAACCCAGTAGTTGCTGTACAAGAAATAGTTCAGTACGGCTCCAAAGGTTAGCTCTTAAAACACACAGCTCACTTACAAGCCCATTAAGGATTGACCTGTGTTGAGTTTGTTTAAATGCTGGGCACTGTTCTTTTATATAGGGAGTTTGGAAAAAAATCTTACTTTGTTTTTTAATAATTTTTTTCCTTGACCTTTATTGGCAGCAAAATCAGTTGGCAGTATCACAGCAGGTCTAAATGCAACTTTTTATTAATGGCATTAATTTTATAGAAGAACAAATGAAGTTTGGAGCAAGAAGAAATGAAAGACTCCTTATCTTTTTACATTAATAACTTGCTGAATGTGAATGAATGCAAATGCCACTGACTTGAGCAAAGAGATCAAATTAAATACCTTGGGCAGGTTACACAATGTGTAAAGGGACTGCAACACCTGATCCCTGTGTTCTGTCTGCTGCCATTGAGACAACAGTATAGCAGTGCACAGGTAACATTTAGGGTGTTAACGGCTATTTCCTGTTCCAATGTATAAATAACCTTCTATGATATAAATTATAGGTAATGAAAACACCTTGCATATTTCAGCACCACAGTATAGCATTTGTTTTATTTTGGAGACCTGCAGTTATATTTAATCTTCTATTTTAAATTTATTAAAATCATATGATATAAAGATCAGGACATGTCATAATACGACTAACTTGAATGTGCTGTAACTCAGGACAAATGGGGCTATTTCTTCCTTGCCTGGAATAAACATACTTCTGGGCTTGTTGTTGTCTTATCCTTGGTTATTGGAGCTGAGTTTATGCCCTTCTTCTACAATAATTTTCAGAACTAAGTATGTTCAGTGAATATCTTACCCCTTGCAACTTTTCACTGATATACATTTTATGGGATGATTTCTTTTGCTGTACAGCTAATAACTCAGCATGTTCTTCTGTGTTGACTTGGCTTTTGAAGGCCATCTTGAAAATATGGAAAAGGATATTCAAATTACTTTCTTTTTTCTGATCTCTTAGGCCAACACTTAGAAACATGGTGAATGTCACATCTTATGAGAGTATAGAATCAAGGAAATTTTTAGATTTTTTCTGAACTGATAGAGCAGTTTCATTTACACACAAACTTAGCTGTAAAGAGATTAATGTATTTAGTTATTTTAAAAGATAAGTATCATGGCTGTGTAGGATTGAATTATACCAAAGTATGTGGAAAATATTTTTCTATTTTTGAAAAAAGAAAAAAAACACATTGTTTTTATGTGTTCTTAGGGGAATATGGTTTGAATCTTGCTTTGTTACTGTAGCAAGTTTTTTAGATTTTCAAAGAATTAGTCCTTAAATGAATAATACCCTTCTGCCACCTTCATGTATTGTTTGGGAAAATTAAATTTGTTTAGGAAATGATAAGTGACAACACTGATATCTTATCTCCTTATCTTGGGAAGTGCTCCTCTTTTCCTTTTCTGTGCCCCTCTCCAGAAACAAAAGAAATACAAGAATGCAGATGTTGAAAGGCACGAAAATGTGCTTAAAGTATTTTCCTTCTGTCTTGGAACAATGGCTGCTGACAGCAGAAGGCTTGCTTGCTTGTTAAAATTAGATTTGAATCATCAGTGTAATAGCAGTAGGAAATTGTAGGGTGGAAAGGTGCCAGGAAGCCAATCTGTATCTGCCCTTTCCGAGTAGGGGGACCCGCAGTGACTGGAGCTGTCTCCTCAGCTGAGTGAGCTTGCCCTATATGACAAGTACTGCTTTAGGCATCCTTGAAACAAAATTGTCCTTGGGCAGAAGCCATTGAGGTGGGATCCCCAGAACTGACAGAAGCACAATAGTGCAAGACAGCTGTTACATACAGCTTAGGCTTCTGAAGAGTTTGTTTCTCCTTGATTCCTTACATCACGTTTAATTTGGCCCATTTACATTACCTCCCACCATTTTCCTGCACTCGGATAAAGAAAAAAAATCTGTGTTTTGGGGCTTGGTTTTTTTGGATTTTATGATTATGAAAACACTGGGAAGTTTTCATAAGCTAGTTGTGAGTAAATTAGAGGATGGTGCTTGCTCTGAAGCTGCATCAGAGTCAGCATCATTCTAGCTCATTTCTCTTCAGTTGTTTTAAGGTAGTCCAGTGCCCAGTTACTTATTTTATGTATTTATTATCTGTTGGCTTTGCAGTAACCCAATCTGTGGAACACAGTGACCTCTCTATGCACCTTAAAACCATTCACAGAAATGGCTGTAATTCTGCTGATGCAGAATACAGCTGCTCATTTAAATCTCTTTTTCTTACAGAGAGGATGGTTATGTCTCTGTGTCTCTGCTGTGTACTGGCTTCTGTTTAATTTCAAGTGCAGTTTTTTACACTACTTCCATAAGCAGCTTAGTTCTTGATTACTTCAGGGAGTGCTTTGTGTGATATAACAGTAATTGATATCAGCTGAAGTGCGAAATTTACCAGTCCCTTCATTTAAATTAGTGCCAGTTGGAGATGGGAGAGCCAAAAGCAAGACTGTGCCTGGGAGAGGACTCTGCTTTTGGAAATTATTTAGTTTGCTCTCATAACACAGAATTTTCTGACCTTCTGGTTATGAGGTTATTCTTGTCCTGGGGTGGTTGTATAGGGATGATCAAGGAGGAATTTTAGTTTAAGTGTTTAATGATATTTAGTGCATTACTGTTGTCTTCATCAGTGCTATGAGTGCCATCAGACATATTTTAAAATAAATTTACATAAATAACGGTGTCATAATAAATGCAGCATTGGTTTATGTATTTTTTTATCATTTGTTTACATTTACTCCATTTAACACTGTTTTGTATACATATGTATCCATCTATCTGTATACATTTGGCACTTTTATATACAATGTTCATTTATTTTGTGGAGAAATAAGCAATTCTACAACTGGGCTGTATTGTTTATAGGTACTATTTAATTATTGGCAAATATTTAGAAGGCACAGGACCACCATGGTTTCATGAGACTGCTGTAGCAAATTTGATGGTGCACAAGAAAAAACTGAAAGCAGTGCTTGAGCATCAGTGGACATCTTGACTTGACCTGCTAGTGTGTCCAGCTTTTAGACTGCAGTTGCTACTCCTGCACATTTACTAGCTGGGAGAACAGTGTTATGTGGAATATTTTGCTGGAAGTTGCTGGTATATTTGTGATTGAAAAAGTGGGTAGGGTTTGTTCTGCCTTTTTTCCCCCAAGGTCGTTACAGGACAGTAGAGTGATGTAGCATGAGGTAGGCTTCAGGTCGCTCAGGTGACAGTGGGTTGTACTTGTTCTTTAGTGTGGTGAGTCAATTATTTATTTTATATGTGTCCTGTGGTCCTGTATCATATTTGTAGACAGTTGTTTGCCAGTTTCTCAAGATGGTGACATGAGCCATTCCCTTAAAGAGCCCAGATACGTCTGTTATATGGAACCTTTTTGTAATTTTTTGTAAGTTCCTATTTGTCTTGTAGGTGTCTATAAAAGTATGTAAACCTAATCTATAATATTAAGGTGTTTATGGCCTTAGTACTTACATTTCAGTTCCATGCAATGCATTGTGAGATTGCATGTACTCTTAATCATATTGTTAGCCATTATCATCTTTAAGCATATTCCATGTCCCTTGGGTGTCCACCTACCATCTGTTACTTTATTCCATTAGATTTCCACCAGATTTCTCATTTTTTCTCTAGCATACTGTGCTGAAAAAACCCTCCTTATAGTTTCCCTCATTGATCTCCCAATTTAGTCTTAATTACACAGCTAATCAGATTATGATGACTCTTTATTTCTTACCTCCCTGTGCTTTCCAGTATGACCAAAAGCATGTACTTCATTTCTGCATGCAGGTGTGTATATGCATGCAGGATGACTATACAAGATTCTTCTAAGCAGTGCTTTCTGTTCCACTCACTTTGCATGGAGGGTATAAAGGTGCCTAATTCTTCACAACTTCATCAACTGCTTGGCTTCCACTATCTCCTGTGGACCAAGGGAATCCAACTCTTAGCAGCTGACCTGAGCCAATTCAAAAGCAGTGTCCTGCCCTCCTTCCCCTTCTCCCTGAGCTGTGCTCCCATTCCAGGGTACTGTCAGCCCTGTTGAGCTGCTGCCCGGTGCTGAAAGATGCACTATGAGCTTCCAGCCAGCTCGACAGTCTGTCCCCAGCACATGGCAACCATAGGCTCTTAAATGAGCTTAGGCTGGCTATTAATACACAGTGCTGAGTCACTGCTGAAATGCTTTACTTTGCTGTGCATCTTTTGAAACCAAAGCATGGCCAGATCAGGTCTGCCTAGGACAGGCTATACTTCACTGTCCCAGCCATTGAACTATGAGTGACTCAGCCATTCATGTGGAGAGGTGAGGAAGGCACTGTGCAGGATTACCTCTGCAGGTGTCTGCAGCCACCCTGCTCTGCTTGAGCATCACTGCTTAGATGAAAACCTGGGAAAATACTCTCCAACCACAGAGAGTGTCTTTCTGTTTTCTTTAAAACCTGTGAGAAATGTAGTGTTCTGGGAAGATGCATGAGAATTATTTACAAACCTGGTGACAATTCCAAACAACTGAGACAGCACGTTTACTGTTAGCTGACATTAACTGACATTCCTGCACGGGGAACCATGTTTTTATAGGGCAGGAAGGGTTCATCCATTCACTGTTCATTTTTTGTATTGCTGGACGAAAGCTTGCCTGATAAAATAGCATATTTTCATGGCTAATGAGCTCAGTCAGTCCTTGGTTTCTATCCATGTACTACAGGAAATAAACCGTATGGAATATTACTGTGGAATATTTAGGTTCATTTATAAATACAAAGATTCATGTGTACGAATTGGCTTCACTCTTAATTGATTTAGAATACTTGATTAGACAACACAGCTGAGCCAATGTAACTCTTGCTGCCACTGAAAGAGGTGGTTCAGCCCTCACTTTTGTCTTCCCGTCCCTTCTAGCCATATGGTGCTTGTCTGACTCCTCAATCCAGTGCTGAACTCCTTCCTTCCTGGAAGAGACCAAGCCATTTTATCTGGTTTGATGGTATGAAACAGGTGTAGGGAGCTGTGTGCTTCATTTCTGGCAAGAATGTTTCAGCGTGAGGGTTGCAGGTCTAGTGAGAAGCCTCCAGTGCCAAGAGGTGTATGAGCTAGATGAGCATGGGTTCCTTTCTACTTACTGTTTGGATCAAGAAAATGAGTAGTCTGGTTTTACATATATCTTCTGTGATACATTGTTAGATGTTACCACCTGCACATGATATAATAGTCTTGTGGCAAAAAAAAAAAAAAAAAAGGCATTTTTAGCACAGATGGCATGATTAGTAGAGCTGTGGTTTTACATGCTTTGAATTTTAGTGGAGTGAGGAGACTTTAAAACTTAAGCTGTGCTGCATTTCAAAATAAAAGATATTTTAAAAATGCCTTGGTGCATGAGTACTTGGCAGAAAAACAAGACTTATTACTTTATCCAGTAGAAATCAATAGCCACAGAACAAGCATGTTCTTCACCAGCTAATCATGTAGAACAGGGCTATGTTTCAGTAGTTTTGATTACTGATGAGGGTATCACATGTTTTAAGTAGTGGTGCTCTACTGTGTTTATTCTCACTTTTTATCTTAAAAAGCTGGCCAGAATAATCTCTGGTGTACAGCCATCCATTACATTAGCTCCTTGCAAAGCCATGTGGTAACTTTGGGAAATAGTTACAGAGTTTCAGCATTAGGAATGATGTTTTGGGACCCATTTTTATTTAACAGCCTTAGTGAGCATGTGTGAGAGTGCAAATGCAAAGTTTAGGGGCAAACTTCATGCTTGTGCTCAAGAGCTGGATCAGGTACCCGGCACAAAATATCTTGTTAGTGTTGCTGAGTTCAGCTGCTGCTGTTTGCCCAGCGTGGGAGCAGCAGCAGGTGGTGGGGTTGGGGAAGCTGCTGATGGCCCAGGGAGGCAGGCAATAGGAAGGGAGAGGTCAGAGTAAGACTGTGCTTTCATCTGGAAAAAGCAAAGCAGAGGCAGTGTCATAGATTTTGGCAGCTCAGGTGTGCTTTTCTCATATTTAGGTTTTCTACAGTCTTAATAGCATTTTCATTTGTGTGTCATCTCCTTGGCTGTTCTCCTGTTTGCTGTAGAGAAAGGAAACTTTCTAGGTGTAGTGCTAAAAACACTTAGTATTGACAGCAGTCCTAGTTTTGGTATTCCTGGCACTGACGGCCTGTGACAAAATTACTTAAAGCTTACCAAAATTATTACCTTAGGTAATAGGATTGTACTGCTATCTCTTGTGAACCAGCCACTGGAAAGAGATGTCCAAGTTGGATGTCATGAATTAAATGTGCCTTTGCACCTCCAGAGCCAAGCCAGGCATGTACCAGACGCTGTGTGGGTTGAACTGAGCCCGAGGCTTGGGGACTTTGATGGCTTCAGGGAATCACCTTCTGTTTGTGGAGCCTCCATCCAGATGGAGGGAGCCCAGTGCAGCACAATCAGGCCAGCCAGCCAGAAGCCCTTGGAAGTGGCCAAGTGGGGACATGTTCCCCACTGCCTGGACTTCCTTTGGGCCTGGCTGGGTGGTCTGGCTAGAGCCTGGCTTTGTGTTGAAATGAACAGCCAGGGCTGGGCAGGCAGCATGCAGAGGGTAGTGGGAGACTTCAGCAGATGGATTCTGGTAGTCTCTGTTGACATAACTTGAAGTGGGAATTTTTTTTTCCCGTCAGATTTGAGCATAGATAAGGCTGAACACATTTTGCTGAGACTGAAATGGCATCTCCCAGGATTTCTTGCTGCCCAGTTTCAAAACACTCTTGTAAAATAGGGAGATTCACAAAAATCTCCCTAAGAAACTGGATTATAATAGAAGACAGAAATAAACCTAAGTATAGATGCCATGATTTCTTGCTTTACATCTAGACACAGACCTTTCTATTCTAAGCTATTATTTTGAATCTCCCCATCTGTACACTGTACAGAGTTAGGGTGCTCACTGTTTTTGATAGTCTCATTCCCAAAAAAAATTATTAGGATGCGGTTACTTACATGTGAGAGGTTGCCTATGAAAATTGCATCACGTGTGTGTGTGCATACAGGTGCATGTATACCTGTGCTGAATGCAATTAAAATCCCTCTTCCACAAGGACCACAAGGTTGGAAGCTTTTTCCACACAGAGCAATATCTCATACACACAGATTCTGTAAAAATCCAAGTATTTTCTCCCAGTGGCAGTTTATTTCTGTGAATACAAAATCGTGAGCAAGCAGCACTATGTCGCACATGCATAAGGCTTTGCACAGATGTAGGGTAGTTCAGCCCAGGAATATAGATGTGTTCACATCCAGGCCTGCCCATCCCTCCCTCCCTCCTGGCCCCTCCGTGCCTGCTCAGGCTCTCAGCAGGAGCACAGAGATGGCTGTGGTTGTACCTGTTGGTGGGTGATGTGTTGTCTTTGCCCTCGATCGCTGCAGGAAGAGAACAGCAGCTTATCGAGCACTTCAATCTGGTGTGCTGACTGTAACAGCTTATGAGAAAATGGCTGCCTTGTTTTCCAGCCGTGTCTCAGGGATGGCCACGCAGGAGAAAATGAGGATCCGAGCCTGAGGAATCTCTCAGCAGTTTCCCTGCCATTTCACATTTATAAATATGCTGCGAAGGATCCTTTTTCTTTCCAGGTAGCTCCCTGCATTAGTCCTTGCAGCACAGTGGGAGGAGGGGGAGGAAGGAGCCTTTCCAGACCCTCACCAGCACTCCTAGGTAACCTTCCTAGGCAGGCGTGCATGCGCACATATTTCTCCATATGTATGCATATATATATATATGTATATAAGGCATATACAAGGTGCGACTTTAGGCTTGAAATTTGTCTTCTGAGGTAATCTAATCACTTGCTTTTTAGTGATTATATTAATGAAGTGTTGTTTCCTGAAGTATTTAGTGCTTCTAAAAATTACTTTCTTCATTTTCTCACAGTTTGAGTGACACAGCATTGCGTTGTGAGCAGACATTATGTGCCATGAAATAGAAGTGCATACAGCCCTTACATTGAAGTAAGTTGAGGTCGGAAATGTTTTAATACTAATAGAGAAATGATCTACACAAAACAACTCCATCTGAATAACCCACTAGAAAATTCTCTGCTGTTCAAGTGCATTATTCCATATTAAATGGGATAATGAAAACAATTTTTAGCAAATTGTTGTATCTTTTTGCAGCAGTTTGTTTCCTTCAGTTCTTCGAATGATCTTGATGTTTTAATGAATTAATTCCCTCAGTATCCTATTGGAAAAGGCAGAAGTGGCATAAGGAATTATAAACTCTTAAGAGAGTAAGAAAGCCACTTACTTGGAATATAATGGAAAGTCTTTTAAAAGGAGTGATTAGCTTCTTTGGTATTTGGACCTCTAATATAAACTACCGTCTCATAAACTCCGGTAGATTTAGCTGTGCTGGTTTAAGATGTGACAATTACCCGTTGTACTCATCTGCTGGGCTTAATCCTTCATCAGCTGCTCAAGAAAATGCAATCCAGCCTGTGAGCCCTGAGGAAGCAGTGGTGTGAGATCACATAACCCCTTCTGCCTGGCCCTGCCTGGGGACTCTGTGGGCTGAAACTACCAGAGCTCTTCACAGCTAGGCTCTTAATCATCTGCATCTGTTTATGGTAATAAAGGAGAGGAGAAAGGAGTAGGAAAAGAAACAACCCTTCATAACAACCAAACAGAAATTCCAGTCAGAGCCAGGCACATTGCCTTCAGCTGTGGTCTTTCCTACCAGCTTCCAAGCAGTGTTTCCAAAGTGTGCTTTCAGGTAGCTATTAGTGCCAATTTTGTGGCACTGATGTACATAAGTTTCTTGTATTCCCTTGAGTAGGCTTTTCTTCTTCTTCTCTGCCATCCCTTTAAAACAGTAAGCAAATAAGCTTTTTCTGTGGGACCAGTGTTGCTTTTGAGCATAATCATAATTTATGCAATCCACATTAGATCTAAAGGCAAAAGGTAGTGTACTCTGTTAATTTTGTAGTAGAATCATAGAATGTTAAAGGGTTGGAATAGACCTTAAAGGTGAGCTAGTCCCGACTCCCTCTGCCATGGGCAGGGACGCTTCTCCAGACCAGGCTGCTCAAGGCCTTGTCCAGCCTGGCCTTGAGCACTGCCAAGGTTGGGGCTCCCTTTTTCTGAGTTCAGCAAAGCACTAACAGACCTATGCTGGAACAGCTCTCTTTCTGTGGCTGTTACACTGCACAGGGGTTAGAAACACCGGAGTGCCCATGTAGCTGTTTCCCTCTTCCAGAGGTCAGATGTGCTGCTTCAGTGTCACTGCAAGCCCAGGGAAAACACACTGCAGCTGTACCAATATCAAACAAAGGATGTGTTCTTGTGAATCAAACTCTCTATGTCTTGTCTTTGTATTTTCTAGAGCTGTCCTGATAGCCTTTTTTTTTTTTGTACTGGTGAAATAAAGGCTTTTTCAAAGAACTGCACATTCAAAATGTAAGTGTATCAAAGGAATAGGAGGAATGCTATTTGTAGGAGATACTACTGTTTGCTTCACATTTATGCTGCCACTGTCATTTCATTTTTAACAACTGGAGCAGAAGAGTCTGAAAAGGGAACTGGAAAGACAACCACAGATTTTGTTTTGAAAAGCCCTTTGTAAAGAATACCTGTTTCATACTGCTGTGCCAGCATGGAAGCTCTCTGAGCAAGGTTCCACTGCAGTGCTTTTTGGAGCAGGCTTGTTACCTGACTGGTTGCTTTAGTTATGTCCCTTATTTTGGATGATCCCACAAGATGTCTGTGACAACATGAATGTGAGCAGAGTGTGACAGCCTGATCAGGTGACTCTAGGAGGTATCTGCTTTAAAAAGAGAACAAATTATTGCATGGAAAATGCTGAGCAGTGTTTGTTTATTGACTATAACAGCACTGAACAGTGAGGGGTTTTGTGCAGAAGCCCAAGTTAGCATGGTTAACAAAACAGTGCAGCTTCTTTACTTGGGCCAGTCATACTTTACTAAAGGAAAAATTGTGGAGTGTAGCATGTTCTGCAGTACTCAAGCTACTATGGATATATCTTCTGCAGTGTGGCCTGGAAACACATTCATTGTTTTATTATGCTTTTCATCTAACAGAATCAATCTTGTATCTCTGATTTTATTCATAAATTATAACTTCTGGGGACAAGAACTATCTTGTCTCTTTTCATCTGGATTTTTCTAGATTATAATATAATCTTCCATATAAGATTTATTATTAGCATTTCTTAGCAGCAATTTAGTACAAATAATAATACTTTATTAATAATAATACTTTTATTATTGATCTTGGTTTCCTGTCTCCTGTTATATATTGAAAACTGCTGGCTGGATTCAGTGCTTCTGAGCTTCTTTATACTGATATTCACTGGCTTGTAATTTTGAAGAGAAGAATAAATAATTCACATGAGGCTAGGAGTTTTTGTTTATCTTTTTTAAAAATGTTGCAATGAAGTGGTTCGAGTGTTAGGCCATATAATGCAATTCCAAATTTTTTTAAAATAGAAAACTTATGAGATAATGGTATTGATGGTCTATCTTGCCAAATAAATATTTCAGTGGATTGATAATGTGGAGCTGCTTCGGAGGGATTTCTGCTGACATTATTGTTACACAGTGTGATTGCTGTGATGCTGATGTTATGCACCAAACCTGACCCACTGTAAAATGTTTACAGTTTTGTGTTCTCTGTGTTCTAAAAATGGAGCAGCTTTCACAGTCTTTTATTCTCATATAATTTCTCCTTTTCACGCAATCATACTTAGAAATCAGCAGCTTGCTTTGCTGGGCTGACATGCATGCTGTTTTATTTTTCAATTTCATCAGTAATAGGCTTTTCCTAGCTTGTAATGCTGTTCCACCGACACAATCATCATTATTCCTTATTCACACAAAAAATCTAGTGAAGTCTCTCTAAATATTTCAGTCTTTATGGTGGGGTTATTAAAATGTATAAAATTATTCAGATTAATAGCTTTCATTTTTCAACACTTCATTCTATTTTTTCTTGAAATAGAATATACATTTGTAATACTACTCTAGGATGTATGGAGTCTGATATGTATCTCCTCTGGCTTCTGTGTTAGCTGGGCTTTGAGGTGACAATATACTGTGTGTGTTCAGACTTCCATAGATAGGGTAAGAGGAAAATAAAACTCTTTTCAGGATTTGTAAACCCTCTTCAAAAGTATCAGGGCCAGAAAAAATGTTATCAAGAACCTATGTCTGCCAAACTGTGGCTGCCTCTACTTTGGTGCTTAGTGGTGTTTGGGAAGACAGTGGGTCCATAATGGCGAAGCAACACTTCCTACTTGTGTGCATGGTATCTCTGCTGGGCCAGAAGCAGCTTTCTAATGGACACAGGTCCTCAGATCTGAAGGCCAGACCTACTTTTAAACTCTAGCCGCCCAGCTTTAAGCTGAAGTGGGTATGTTATTTGTCCTTGCCTGTTTTACCAGTGAAGTACCATCTATCTCCATCACTTGCTTTGGTGGCAGCTACTCTGCACAGCTGATACCTCTCCAAAGTTAAAGACTCTTAAAACTTTTTGTCTCTAGTGGCATATCCATATGTGCCTGGTGCTGTTTAGCAGCAGATAGCTGAAGGCTTTTTGATTCACATGGTTGTAGCTTCAGGTGAAACTGAGCTTTATGATAGTGTTTGTGTACAAGTTCAAAAAGCTTTATTTTAAAGGGCATTGTAAATCTAAGTAAAAATAGGCTGCTTTTCTTACAGTGTAGCTACTCAGGATGCTTTATTAATGCATACACTTGGGAGAGGTTTGGTTGTTTGGTGCTTCTGTTAGTTCTGAATCCATGAGGAAATAAACTTGAACTGGGGTTTTTTTCTGGGTCATGGAGTTTTAAACTAAGGACTGTGGTGTCCCACCCTTAGGAAGGAGCACCGGAGAAGGGAGCACCAAGTAGATGCTTGGTGGTCAAAAGGAATGACAGAAGTCAGAGTCTCCACAAAAGCTGACAAAGCTGTTTCAGTAAATTACACACCTGGCATGGAAATCAGTGTTCATTAGTCCCTTCTCTCCAGGTATGAATGCATGGTAGTGAATATGGATAAAGGGTTAGGGCACAAGGGAAGTGAGAGTGACAGAGATGAATTAATGAGGGGGAGAGAGAAACATGGGATGTAAAGAAGGAATAGAGATCACCAGTCCTGGTTCCAGCATTGATCCAGTGAATGGTGTGGCCAGGATCCTGGGCTGCCTATGTCTCTAGGCTTTGTTGGGTGCCTTTTCAATGATAGGATCCCCACTCTGGAGATAAGTTTCTAATTTTCTATGCAAATTAGCTACCATGTGCAATTTGTTCTTCTAGACCTTTCTGGAAATGTGTGACAGGGCTTCAGAGGTCTTTGGCAGTCTTGATCCCCTACTACTGTCCATGCCTTCTTCTCGACCTCATTCCTGTGCTTGCGCTGTGCTATGTTGTGTTTATGTCCTCAAGCCAGAACAACGACATTTCTCCTAAGAAGGTGCTGCCCTCCCTCTGTATGGCCCCCTTCTCCAGCCACATCCTGTTCCTTCTCGTCATGTTATTGCCAGCAATCCTTGGTTGTTATCACACCAGGCTGGCTTCACAGCTATCGGTGCCTGAGACATACAATAAACATCAGCCCTTTATCTTCTACAGGAACACATTACTGGGGGCTAAAAAGTTATTTCATGTTCAGGAAAGTGTGCTGAGTTAATTTGTACTACTTTTGATGTGCTATGAGCTTAGAAAATCTTTATAAATACACCTCTCTCTTTTCACAGGTAGTAAGTTATAGAACCTCAGTCAGCCTTAAAATGCAGTTCTGTCTTGGGAGCCAACATAGGGAGCCATACTACTGTCAGTGATAATCACAGTTGTACCCATGCACTGAAGGTAAAACCCTTATGATTTCCCAGTTGTGACAGAGAGCAGGATGAAACACATTGTCATGGATGTTCTGAGGAAAGGTATTGGCCTGGCTTTCTGATAAAGTTGGCAGTTAAAAAATTGTTTTTGTTGTTAAATTGGACAAATTTGATCTGGAAGTAGCAGAACACAGAAAGCAACAGACACAATAACGTCACTAGAATCAGTTTTCACATTAAGCCTCACAGACCTTGGTTTGGACCTTAGATTCGCCAGTGGAAATCTGGAATAGCTTAATCTGTAATTCGTTTGAGTCTCTCCAGGAATACTTTGCTGGAATTGAATACAGCCTCAGCCAACCCACTCCAGGCTAAATTGTTCACCTGTTTATTCACCTATGAACATGTGCATCTACTCACCCACTGACACAGTTTCCTATGAAGCCAAAAGATGGGGGCACATTTTAGAAAAGCACGGAAATCTTGAAATTCATAACTTTTGACAGCCGTGACAAATAAGCAGCCGTATCCATTACCAGTCCCCAGAGTTATCTAGTATCCTTTCTTTATGTAATTTCTTACACCACTTTTTTTTTACATCAATCTTCTTTTCACTTGATATTTATTATTCATAGCGTTAATAAGAATTCGCTACTTCCCTTTTATTTTCATTGGTGTCTTGAATATTTTAACACAGTAACTGTGCTTGTTTTGTTTCCTTGCTGTGTATTTTTTTGTGCTTTTTTTTCCATTTTGTGTTTTCTAGTTTTATCATCTGGAAATATTATTAAAGACATTATATACCTTTTCTTCATCCAAAGACATGGTGCATCTGTTGACCTTCAGGGCATATTGCCGGGGCCATCTGGTTTTCAAGGGTAGTGGGGGTTGGCAAGGAATGGGGAAGGATTTCAGGCAGAAGGAGATATTAGGTTACTTATTTATTATTTGATTAAGGTTTTGCTTTGTTGAAGGGTAAGACTGATTGGTACTTTGTTACAGTGTTTGTCTTTTTATAATCTTTGGTTCTTCTTGTATTTTTTGTTGTTGTTGTTGTTGTTTTGAAGTGGTGCTGGGCTGGGGAAGCTCTTGTGTGCATGTGCTTGTCATTATCAAAATAAACAAAATGATATGGCCCCAAACTGGTGTGAGGTGTTAACCAGTGCTGTTGTTGTCTGTTAGTACCAGGATTAAATGACACCATTTCAGACGTTGCTCATCTCTCAGTTGAAGCAGGTGTTAGTGACCAGTGAGGAATTAACAGGACAAAGTACCAAGTCCATTTCAACCTGAGAAAAGTTTGGGTTCTGGAACTTCTCCCCCAGCTTTTCAGAGGGAGCCTGATAGTCTTTTTTAGTGAATTCACAGCATGTAGATAAGAAACACCATTTAATTTCTACTCTTATCCTTCCATAATGAAGGAGTCTGACATGTGGTGCAGGTTTTACTGGGAGTGGAGACAGAGCAGGAAAATACGGAATTTTATCAACTCTGGATGCTCCCTGTTTCAATATGGCCACAGCAGTTGCTGTGTTCAGTGCTTCAGTGGTTTTGATACACCTTTGCTTTGTTATCTTTTTCTCTTAGTACCGTTAAGAAACCACTGGTTGCCCATATAGGATATAAATTGGTGATTTTTCTTATATTTTGTAAATGTTTGTCATATGTCATATTAGGAAATACTGCAGTACATAAAAAGCTTTGATTTTCATGTGCTAAAATCTGTTACAATTCAGTTACCCAAAATCTTATACATGAACTGAAAATATGGTGCACACTTTCTTAGGAGAGGAAAGAAATTATTTTAAATAAAGTTGCAGAATAGAGTATTTGTTTTAACTGAAAATAAGAAACAGCTTGGTTCTAAGAGAAAAGTTTAGGCTCACATGTTAGAAATCATCTTCTCTAAATTAAGAAGGGGCTAATTTCAATTAAAGCAGAATTTCCCACATTAAATTATCGTGTTTTCATATGTGTAAGTTCTGAGTGATCTGTTTAAAACCCAGAACAAGCATCCCAGGAGGAGGGGGAGTGTATTTGTATATGTGTATCCCAATGCTTCTCCTCACTGCGTAATTTTCATAACTGACTCCCAGTATATTAAAATCCCCCCCCAGTCCAACAGCTCCTGCCCATGCACAAGCGTTGTCTGGGTTACAGTTATGACAATATGATGATCTTGTCATATGCTTGGTATTTAATGATGTCCAGAACACATTAATTATTCAATTTATTGTCAGTCTTCTCAATGGATTTATTTCTCCATCTTGACCACTGTATTTTAGGAAGACAAAAGCCAATTGAGTTATACACTTACCTTACAAATAAACCAGTATGTATGACAAGAACAGAGTAGAAGAAATAATGCACCTTTGTAGTGTTTAATCCTTTCTGCCTAATTTGGAGAAGGGAGAAATAGGGGGGGAAGGGAAAAACTCCAAACTCTTGTGAGGATAGAGGAAACTAAGTAACTTCATTAGGAAAGTCTGCTTAATCCTTTGTGATTTTGGGGATATTTCATGTTTAAGTGTATTATCGGAGGTGTCATTCCAATCTTGCTCTTAGCTTTTTCTCCAGTTTCTTTTAAATAAGCAGTGAATTTGAGAGTAAGGCAAAAGAGCTTATAGAAGCATAGTTAAAAGCTTGCTTTGATGTTTGCCTTGTGACCTAATAAAAGCATTGCAGAAGCTTACCTAAATAAAACTGATTAAAACCTGATTCCTTGTCCTTTTTTGTTTGTTTGTTTGTTTGTTTGTTTGTTTGTTTGTTTGGGGTTTTTTATTTTGTTTTTCAGAGGAGGATTGGTTAGCTGATCTTAATTTTGAGGAACAGCAGAGGACAAAAAGACAAGCTATTGTCTTTTCAATGGTCATGATCAAGAGCTTTCTTACAACGTCACACATGGGTTTGTGGAAATTCCACCCAAGGCTCATGGCTGCCTGCGTTAGCTTTCAAACCTGTGTAGCTTTTCTTAGGAAAACACATAAAAACATAAAACATCTGTCAGAAGAACTTTTTGTTTGGAGAGCTTTGTGAACCACACCTTGGAATTCCTTCCTTGGTGGTAGTGAGTTTGTGTAAATGTGAAATAACCAAGAGTAGTGTAATCTGATTTCAGCAGCTTGCGGGGGGTTGTGAAGGCTTTCAAAGAGATTCATGGTGCCATAAAACATTGCTATAATTACAGGTTTTGCTTTTTTAACAACATACAGTAAAATCAGGCACAGTAAGAACACGAACAAGCAAGGAATCATGTTGTGTTCAGGTGAGCTTGCAGTACGAAAAGTTAAAGACTGAAAATTTTATTTTACAAAACTGAAAGCCTGTACTCTAGATTAATTTGTTCAAATCTTATTCTGTGGATCATATCCCCACTTCCTTTATATTTTAATGCAGAGTTCCTGTCTGCTGCTTTTTAATTCATGCAGAAATGCTTATGGAATTGTAAATGAAATTGTTTTCTGAATCAGACACCAACTAGATCATTAATTAAATTCCAAGTATAGAGCCAAACCATATCCTGGCTACCTCTATAATGTTGATGGAATTAAAGCAGGTGTAGTGACAAAAAATTTTATGTGGAAAGTCTTGATTACTTTGGTTAGACATAACAGAGTAAGTCTGTTTGACTTTCAAATCCTGAATGAATTTGCAAGATATGAATCTGGAATAACACTGGTAGGCTGAACTTACAAGTGACTAGAGTACTTTAACTATAGCCATTCTTCCCATGCATTTTTGAAGGCATGTCTGAACGACTAAAACATCTCTAAGTTCTGTTGGAATTTAAGAAGTGATTTTTTTCTGATTAGAATATCATATTTTGGTTTTCATACCAAAGCAATGTTTTTAATAGAAATCGTTCAACTTTTCTAAAGTTCTGAAGAATGTGAAGTAGCTTGATGGATGTTTATAGGAAACATTTTCCCAATAGAAGAGAAAGCATGAAAAGAATGTGCAGATTACCATTTGGAAATGTAGTAAGTAAACAAGGGCACTAACTGATGGAAATCAGATTAAAAAGGTTGAGAAGGGCTCAAAAGGACTTTAAAAAAAAAAAAAAAAAAAAAAAAAGACACTGGAACAGGTTGTCCAAAGAAGATGTGGATTCAGCCATGCCTGAAAGTGTGGAAGGCCAGACTGGGTAAGGCCTGGAGCAACCTGCTCTAGTGGGAAATGTCCCTGTCCATGGCAGGGGGTTTGGAACAAGATGATCTTGAAGGTCCCATCCAAGCTATTCTGTGGTCCTATAGAAAATTAAAGTTGTTTGCATAAATTTGGAGATTTTTTCCAAATGTATAGGTTAAGGTAATGTTATCAAGGGTTGCAAGTCTGTGTGAAAAACAAGATGATTGTGAGCATAGGAGTATTACAGCAAGAAGGGCTGCAGAGCAAAGGGAGAAAGTGTTCAGAATAATTCTGGAGAATAATCACATTAGAAATGGATAAGGATTCTGGTCTTCAGTATAGAAGAGAAGTCTGAAGCACAGAGTATCTTTTCATAAGTGATAATTAAAATCAGTTTTGAATGAGATTCCCTTTTTCATGGAGAACAAGAGAGTCAAGAGCTCCATGGATTCCCCAAATGAGGTGTAAAATGCAGTTAAAAGTGAATAGAAGCATCCAAAACAAAAAGTAATTGCATATACTGTAAGAAGAAGTGTAAAAAAGGAGCAGCTTCTTTTTCAGTTGAAGCCATGGTTATATTCACGTTTCGTCAGTGGTTTCTTATGGTTTCTTTACTGAAGAATTGAATTCAAAAGTAGAAAAAACCAGTATACTGGAGTAGTTGAGGATGTGCTAGGTGTTGAATGAAAAACCCTTCTGTTTTCTGATACACATTTTACATCTGCTGTTTCTGTGGATTGTAAAAAAAAGAACCAAACAACCTGTCATTTTGCCATTTATTATGTGATACACTGGATGGGATTAAATCTATTGAACAGGAACAAATTTTGAACAAATCAGTGTATTTATATGAAAAGTTAGATTAAACCCCGTAGGTAAATAAACAGTATAAACACAGAAGATGTTTATTGAATTTGGATTTTCAGGGCGATGCTGCCTAACTCCTTTTCTTTGAAAAAAACCCCAACGAAAAACACACACACACACACATACATGAAAAAAGAACTTAGAAGCATGTATTTCTAGTCTAGAACATTGATTCTTTTGGGTGGGATCATCTCACCTAACTTTTTACATAGATGTTACATAGATGTGAGGTAACAGAGGTGTCTGGCTACTTTGGAGCCATCCCTGATGCAGGCACAGGTGCTCCCAGCCCATGACCTCTCCTCGTGGGCAGGTGTATCTCACACATCAGGTGTATCATGCCCCTGAAGTGCCTGTCTCGCAAGATGGAGAGGAGCTGCCCTTGGACACATGTCTGTATTGTACCTGTCAAAAAGACATCGACCCAAATATCAGCTTCTGCTACATCTCACTAACCTAAATAATTACTCCTTTCTGTCCCTCAAATACTTAGGTTAAAATATAGCTGAGCTTGCATTCATTTTATATGTATTTTTAATCAGGTATGCCTTCTGACCAAGGCTTTTATTTGTCATAACTGATATCTGATGTTATCATCTTTCTGAAATTAAAATAACTTGCTATAAGGTAGTTTATAAGAGAAGAAAACTAAGGTAAAATTTTTAAAGCAGAGAGAAGACACAAAAATAAGAACATGGGTTCACTGTTAAAGACGTGCCAAAGCAAACAATGCTCGAAGGGTATTGAGTGAGGTCAGTAGGGAAGAGCTGAGTAGCTCCAGGCATGTGTATAACTAATTTTTGAAATACTACAAGTGTAACTCACATTATAAATAGCCATATGTTCATTAAGCAACTGAAGAAGGAAAATCTGGGAAAAGTTTGTCCAGACATTTATAACTTTTTTAAGGGCAGTTGATTCTTTCCATATGATTTTCAGATTAAGAAGTGATTTTCATCTCTTGAGACTGCTCATTGTTGAGAGCTGTAGTAAAGGAAAAGAGCAAAGTTACCATCCAAGCTTAAATGCAAAACATGAAAACCTTTGGGATTTAAGCTGGCTGTTGGTTTCTTGATACAGCTTTTACTTTATAGCAGAGGTATATAGCAGATCTTCTCCAAAAACATAGTTTAGCTTTTTTTCCCAAAGTCCAAAGTGGTGTTTGAATGCCTGAACAGCAAGGGAAGAATACGCCTTCTGCCTATCAAAATTAAGATGTTCAGTACATATTATGCAATTAATTCTCATAGTAAAAGATGTACTGTTTCTCTATTTCTAATTTCATATTCATAGCCATCATGTAATTGTAAACAAAAAAGGATAACCTTTATATGATGTGTATACAGGGAAAGTGAATTTATAAACTAAGAGCAAGGGCAGTTCATAGTGGAAAAAATTGGCATAAAGACAGGTTACTCTGCAGACACTATTGTAAATGTCAAGTAGATTTTGACAGCTGGTAAGTTGGAGACATAATTACAAGAAACTTCCATACATATATAGACTGCCTTTTAGTGTGAAGAATTGGCACACAGTGAAATGAGAAGGGTGAATAGCATATGGGGGATTAAGGCAGCTGAATTCTAGTGGAATCTGGGGGCAAACAAATAGACCTCCAAGACAAAGACTTGGTCGCACTGGTGTTATGTATTTGTTGATTTGTGGCGTAGTGATCTACCCTAGTTAAAGGACAGTTCATCTCATGCAGTTTTCCATCTGAGAGAGAGCCTCTGTAATATAGAAAAGAGGAAGGTGTCAGAGGAAAATTTATTTGGAGTGATGAAGATTTCTCTTTAACAGACTGGTCTCTCTGGCAGTCTGTTTTAATGGAAGCTCTTTGTACACTCAGCTAAATTGTTAGACATTATGATCAGTTGGGTTAAATAAAGGCATTTTAGGGGAGATCCATATTTAAGCAAGCATTGGTATTTCTGTAAAACATATTTTCCAAAAATTACTGTGGATTTAGACATCTCTTAGTCTTCATAGAAAATCAATTACATATATACTTGTGCACTTTAAGTATTACTTCAGTATATATTTGGTTTTGGCTTCAGTTTAAATTACAAATAGAAGGACAGTTGGCTGTGACCCTACAGAGGCAGAGATTAGTTTGGTAATGCAAGCTATTTCTGGAAGTGAGCTATACATTTATTTCTGGATCTTTGTCTTTAGTCTTTTGCTTGGATTTCTCTGGAGGCTTTCTTTATAGTTGTACTTACCACTCCATTTTTTACAACATGCTTTTTAATCAGTGTTCTGCAAGTCCAGCAGTACTGCTTGACACAGGGCTTCTACTCCATGCAGTTGCTGCATCAGGAGGACATTCTGCTGAATCACAACTCAGTATGAACAGCTTAAAACCAAAATATTTGAATGTTTGATAGAAACCAAACATGTTGGAACCCTGGAAACGGAGAGGTTTTTTTTTTCATTTAATGTGAAATACAAAATCATGAACTATAAATTGGGATCTACTAACTAATGAATTATTATTTGCATTAATCTAGTGAAAGTATTACTCTGTATTTGCTGCTGGAGTTTTAGAGAAAGTCATCAGCTCAATTGTGAGAAGACTTAACTGTGTACCGGGATCTAGCTGAGGCAGTAAACCCCCATCTGGCAAATGTAACCTCTCCAACAGGTTTTCTTAATTTCTGCTTATCAATTTAGCGAATAGCGTAAAGATGAGAAACTGCTTGGGAGATTACTAGTCAGGAAAGCCCCTAGTTTCTCCCAGTTACTAATTTCACTAGAAAACCAAGAAAGAAGGGCTGAGATCTGCTGGTTTTGAAATCTTGGAGGGCATAGGGACCAGAAATACTCTGTTTCTCTAATTACAGGTAATTTCTTTTGTATGTATTGAATTGATTAAAAATGTTCAACTGTTTACAGTGTCATGTGTGTTTTACATAAACCTTTATTAACTGGTAAAACAGTGTTTGAAAAGATCCTATTGTGTTTAAAACATGGATTTTTCTCTTTTTTCCCATTTTAATGGAAGTTTAATTTCCATTTAAAAAAATTATGGCCCTATATGTAAAAAGGGATCATTCATTATTTTCCAGCTAAATGGTGTGTAAGAATAATAAATGTAGGTTAGCACACATTCTCCCTTAGGTGTGTATGTGACACAGCTTCATGGTAAGCAAGTTGCAATATTGACCTGGCGTTAAGATTGTATTTCATTGTAGGGTAATTAGTGTGTACTAAGAAACACTGAAAAGAATAACGAAAATGTCAGTATTGTAAGTGGCTGTGCAGCTCCAGGATATTTTGGCCAAGATCCACAAAACATGTAGGGTGTTGGCTGAATCGAAGTGGGCGAGCTCTGGGAGGGGAAGATAAGAGCAGCAAGCCCTTCAGAAGGGATGGGTGGGTGACAGTGGGCATTCAGCTGGAGCTGTGGCCATCCCTCCTGCTGCTGCTGCCCACGGCTGGCTCAGCCAGCATCGCTCCCCTGCGAGCCAGAGGCTGGCCAGCCTTCCTCGAGCACTGGAGAAGCTGAAAAAGCCCAGGTTGGTTGGAAGCTGTTTTGCTGTTCTTTCCATGATTCATGTATGTGGACTTTGTGGAGTATATGTTTTCTGGATCGTTTTGAGGGAGGTGCTAACGGAAGCACAGTTACTAAAGTTTGAAGCAAATCTTGGTGAGACAGAAAAAAGTTGAAATAAGTAATAAATTAGATCTAAAACATACATGTTCTTTTCATGTTACTGTTAGGATTGGAGGGAAAATACTGTTCTTGCTTTTGAAAAATTGAATTTCAGCAAAACGCTTCAAAAAGTATAGTATCATGAATAATCAGTTACTTTGTAAGCTTTTTCCATTTGAATTGCTGACTATTCCTCATTACTCAGAGTTTTTTACAATGTGCACAGGTTAAAGTTGAATTAGTGTGTTTTATAAATACCGGGTCTTTAAACACAAAATATCAGAGGCCACCCATAGCAGAGGAGTGTAAAGAGTACATGAAGTCTTCCACCTCAACATCAATGGCTTGGTGGTGTCATCATCACTATTAATTAGTTTATTCAGCTACCTGAAATTGACCTGTTTGACTTTTGAGTTCATTTCCTGGCCTGGTAGGAAGTCTGAGTTATTTCTAGCTTCAATGTGGTGTGTTTCATTCAGAAAGGAAGAGACTTGAGAGCTGTGCCACCTTTTCTCTGGGAAGAGGTGAGCACCAAGCAGGGGGAAAATTTGCAACCCTTCATATGAATCTTTTGTTGGTTATTCTCTGCCTAAGGTTGATCTTAATAACCTGTTTGTTCATTGCAAAGCAAGAACATAATGAAAAAATACATAACTTGTGGACAGTTCTTAGAGATTCTAGAAAAATTCCTCAAACTGTTGGAAATATAAGTCTTCCTAAATTTTACACTGAGCAGAATTAAGATAGTGTTTATTAAATGCCTTTTGTTTACTTTTTCCATCTGCAGTCATATGGTAGAATTCTCAGAACTGGTTCCATGCAGTCAAATTCTCCTTGTAAACTGAGCATTTCAAATATGCTGGTGCTGAGAGGTTTTTTCAATCCCAAAAACATGTGAAGAGGGAATTTAGGAAAGAATGGAAGGAAGTAACTGTTGATTGCCATTATGGTGTAACAAATCTCTGATATTAATTTGGATTCCCCCATATCTGTATATGTATTGTCTATTCTCAAGACTTGAAAATACAGAAAATTATTCTTCTGTGTGAAAGAGGAGATCTCTCTCCATCTTGTCTTATCCATCCTGCTTTGTGCAACAGTTGCCTAAGCCTAATTCTCTTTTATGTGATATTGATTAACAGCCATGCTGAGTTTAGGACTGTCACAAGGACTAAAGGGTATTTAATTATTCAGCTCCAATAAAGTGGAAGGCAGCACAGCAGCAGCAGCAGCGTAACATCAGTCATTGGTACTTCATCTCCAAAATATAAGAATCGTTCAGTAATAACACAGCAGTTCTCTACTCCTGGCTTGAAGGAAGTTAATAGAAGTCTAGACTGAATATTTGGAGAATGTGTGAGTGATGGGCTTGTCCTCAAGATAACTCCATTCTTTGGGGATGTTCTTAGGCAGAATGCCAAGTGATTGTACTCACATGAAAAGAACACCATTTCACCAGAGGCATAATATTCCTAAAATCAGATTTTCAAAAAGGAAGGTGTGCAAGAGCATTTTTCTGGTTATTTGTTTATAGATCTATCACCTCTACACGTACATGAATATTTCACAGTCGTGAAAATCCCCAGTTCTCATGAACAGGTTCAATGTGCTAATTTATTGTAGAAATATATTTGTATGGTTTTATATTCCACAATATATTGTGGAAACATGTTTGTATGTTTTTGGATTTCGACTGAGTTGAAAACAAGGATCTGATGGAATCTTTTTCAAGCTTAGAACAAGGCACAGAAAAATTAAGGACACTGTTGTATTCAACAAATAGAGCTGAGATCCCTAAAACCACAGCTATTTTGTGCCATAACGTGCCAATGAAGCCTGCCACAAATTTGCAGCATTATTCTGCATTAGCGTTCCTCTAAAAGATGTGTTGGTGTATCTCAGTACTGGAACCATGAGGAGGTCCAAGAGCTGTAGACTCTTGGGGCTTGGACAATACCACTGTGTTCTGTGCTTCATTCGTGTAGTCTTCATGAGATAGCTACTTTTGTCATGGTTAGAGAAGAGATACTGGCCAAAGTGGATGTTTGACTTCATATAGTAAGTCTGTTTAATTTTAAATTTACATTTAAAATACTTTTAAATATTGCATATATTATGTAGAATTGTGTTTTATGAGAAATATATAATCTTAACATGCTTCATAAGACATGGAAATTAGAACATAAATAACACATCTTCTAATATGAAATTGTGAGTTACGTTTTGTCTGGACTGAACTGTAAGCAACATCCTAATAGAGTGTGATTTCTTAAATCAGATAGTAACTACAGCCTTGTTTGGATTTTTAATAACATTTTGTAGTTCAGCATTGGGAGCAATGGCAGCCTGTCCCAGAGCATTATGCTTCTATCTTGAAGAAGACAAAAGAGCCTTGATGTGATATTATTCATTGCTAAAGAACACAAAAAACACCAGTGTGCTGATGTTTAAAGGGTTTTGGGTTTATTTATGTTCATATTAACTTTTCAGTTATGGATAGATTTTTTTCCCTTTTTTGGGGGAAGTAGGGTAGAAAAGACAGGAAATGAGGATCCAGTAGCTTGTTCTTTTGTTTTGAAATAATAATAATAACAATAATAATAATAATAATAGTTGTTACTATTATTATTATTTTTTGTCTTAGTCTTTAAAAATAGTGCCTCCTTACAGATTAACATTCATCAGAGCAGAATAAAGATGTCAGAATGAAACAAGTGCTGTGCTTTCTTATAAAACAGTTTATTGCCCAGTCTTTACACCTCATTAGTAGATCTTCACATCTTTTATTCTCAGTTGTGTTAATTCTTTGGCGGGTTTTAGGAATGCAGAAGGAAGGCAGCTCTCTGCACCAGGGTTAAATCGGATCAGACTGTGTAGTCACAAGGCAGAGTGAAGAAAGAGTGAGTTTATGGGAAAAATCAATTGTTGGTATGCGAGTACAAATTAAAGCCAGCTTGCCTCACTGTTTATTTAAGAGATGAACTTTACTGTGACTGGCAAATGGATCACAAACCTAAATAATGTCATTGTTTTACTCATCAAAGCTGAAGCAGCGAAATAACTAGCACAGCCCATGTCTGTGCACGATCTCATCAGAATGAGATGAGGTAGAGCTGTTAGAAAAAAATATATTATTTTAAATTAATTCTTTGTTGCTTCCACAGCTAGACTTTAATTAATTGGTACATGATCAGGATAGCCCATAGTGCTTAATCTCTAGAGTAGCTGATTTTCTGCCCTGCCCTGTGCTGTTCAGTCCTTTAATATTTATACATGGATAAATTTATATATATGATCTGCATGAAAATTTTTATACTGATACTGGACCCACAGTCCAGGGTATAATTTTGTCATTTCACAAGCATTGTCTGGTTTTAGAACAAGGTATATAAACCTCTAAATTTCATTTGTATTGGATGGTATTTTCAGAACAACAGTATCATTTTCAGAACAACAATGGTTTCATTTTTTAATAACAGTCACTAAGTGCATAGATGTGCTTGGTCCTATGTATAAATTCCATATTGTACTAGAAATAAATTCCCCAGTGCTGTGCATTCAGTTTGATTATTACTGCATTTATTGAATGGCTGGGGTTGCTCAGCCTTTGGCCTTGAGCCTTTGGCATGCCTCAGGTGGTAAGCAAATTGCATACAAATGCAGTGCTTGTCATGTCTTGCTGCTTAATTTGTTCTTTGGAATAAGTTAGTCTCATAATAGGCAGACATATCACAAAGCAAAAAAGCATGGGAGAGAGATTAAATATTGGCCTTATAAAGCCCTTCCCAATATTGAGTCACTTATCTTTCATGGAAAGTAATAAATATTGAAATAAATGGCATGATTCTGCTTCACAGAATTTGTCAGAATGTTTGCATCTGTCAACAGACTCCTATTAAAGTGTCCCTTCACTAGCCCTGTGGTGGGTCTGCATTGTCAGCTGATGGTAATATTTAAGCACCCTTTTCACAGGAAGGTAGGGAAATGCATTGATGGAGGAACTCCTGTATCTGAAAAGCTGATCACCCATTAATTAGAACAGATTCATTGCCTTTAATGGTAGTGACAGTCTAGAGTACATTTTTGGGGTCACAGAGTCAATACAGTGTTATTTTTATAATGGTTTATTTTTAATGTGGTATTTCTGAAAAGTCACATCAGTGCCTCCTTTGGAACAAAGAGTTACATATACATAGTTCTGAATAGGTAGCAGCTCACAGAAATAATAAAGGACAAACAACAGATCATTTAACTTTTGGGTAGTGAAGAACTTTGTTCTTCCAGACTGTTCATTACAATGCAGAGTATACATTGCAATGCACACAACAGAAATTTACTCCGATATTGACCATGGTGTATATTGCTAGAATCTCATAATAGTATTATTTAATGATAGATCCAAGAATATGTTGCTCTGCTTGTATCAGTTTTTATTATGTTACACTGTATCTCACAATTATTTGGTGCATGACATCAGGTTTTAGAAGGAATTGTCATTTTGGATGGCTTGGTATTTATCTATTGGCTTTTAATCAGACTACGTGCTATTAGATCTTGCTACATTCAATTACCTCAAAATGTATTTGTAGGTCTGTAGGTCTGGCAATTTCTATGGATGATGGATTCAATCTTATTAGACAGTCACTTTGATAAATTTTTAATACTTTATACCCAGAATGGTAAAGTGTAGTTCTCACTGTTTTTGATGACCAAGCCTGGACTACTAGAACATGCAGTCTAAATAAATAAGGCAGTATCAAGATTCTTCAAGCCTAGTATATAATCTTTTCACTTTAGTGATGAACCGGAACATTTTTCCAAGTTCATCATGCTTTTGGGTATTCTTTATATCATAGCATCAAAGCTTGGATGAGTTTTTATCTTCTAAAATGTGAGTCAGTAGGATCTGAACCCAGCTGAGTTTATGGACTAATTTTCAGCCTTAAAATGTGACAAATATAATGGAGTATTTTATTTGTTCCATTTGCAGTATTACATCACAAGTCCATCCTGTCTGCCTTTTGCACAAATAGTGCATAGTCTGTGAGGATGAAGAGAAAGGATTTGTCACTTGCAGTCATCTTTGTTAAGGATTCATAGCGTGTTTTAAGGACACCCATTGGGTGTGTGTGGAATGGTGACTTTCATATTTCATATTGTGGCCATTAGCAACCACAGATAAATTTAATCATACCACTCAAAGAATACAGAAGGCTGTACAGAATACTAATAATGTGAATCATGAATTTTTAAGCTCTCAGAGGATGCTCCAAAAAGAAATTGATTAATCACTGTGCTAAAATAATATAAGACCTCGAAATAGACTTGGGTGAACATCATAAGATAGTGGTTTAATGTCAATACTGGATGGCAGTAGTTTCCATAAAGCAGTCCTGGCTCAGTAATGAGTTTGCAGGTATGTTAATTACTTTAGAATCACTTAGGATTTCTCTGATATTCATCTTCTGCTTAACATGGTGCGCCTACACCTGTGTACGCACTCAGCACATGAAACCCTTCCCTGAATTTGATGGAGTTTTTGTTAGTTCACTCATTTGTGTTAAGAAAACAAAACCAACCAGCTCAGTAGGCAAGGTTGGTGTTGAGACATTTCTCCAGATCATACCACAGTTTTCTTTCTACCTAGGGGGCAATGAGCAGTATTTCACGTGTTGGTACAAAAGGGTTGTGTGGAGTTTTAGTGTTGCAGTACTGAGAATATGGCATATCCTCCAGAAATGCTGTTGCTGCAGCCAGCAGGCCCAGAAATACAAGCATGGTTTTGCAGCATAGCCTCTGTCATGAAAGCTACTCCATCACTCAAGTAAATCCTGACCCATCTTGTGGTGAAAAACTGTCAATTTATTGATTTTTCTATTTCTCTCTCCTTTTTTACACTTTCACCCTTCAAAAAATATGCTGTAGGGAAAATGGGAGCAAAGCAATTGGTAATTCTTTATAACAAATTGCATAGAAGCAGCAGGATGCACTAGATGCTTACTAGAACTACAGTTTAAAAATAAACATCATCTATGAGCATAATATTTAAGGCTTCAAAACAGGTTAACATAATACGTGGCACTAAATATATTTAAAGAAGTAAAGAATAAAAGTAAAATAAATATTGTAGCATCTTAATGAAAATTAGATTTCACAGAGTATAAGGGGTAGGACTGTCAAGTCTGAGAGATTGGTTCCATTTGCTCTTAATGTTCAGCTCTCATGCACTGGGTTTTCTACCCTGAAAGAAAAATATGAGTTCTCTAGAATAATCCAGCCTTTCATTCTGTTTTGCAGCCTTGTCTAAGCAGATGAATCTGATAATTCCTTAAATGGGAGATTTGCCAGCTGAGAGAAACCTAGAGGGCAACAAATGGGCAGTGATGACAGAATGTCTTGAATGCTGAGAATGTTGTTTTGATTCCACACTGTTTAAAAATATATTTGTCTAGTGGAAGGTAAAATGTTACACAGACAGATAACATAGGAGATTTCCAAGGCATTACACACATACATACACACATGCACACACAGTATTTGTTTGGATTATTTTTTTCTGCAGGCTTAACCCCAATAAATTAAATTACAAAAGCTCTCTCTCTCCAAAAAAAAAAAAAAAAAAAAAAAAAAAAGGAAAAAGAAAAAGGAGGGGGTGGGGAAGGAGGCAGGGCACAAAGCAGTGAAATCAAAGCAACTCTGCCTTAAGGCTGCAGAGATTTCCTTATCTTATCCTGCTGTTTCTAGGTATTGCAAAACATATGGCTCACCTTTAGGGGCAGTCCCCAAACAGTGGGAGATGTTGCATCCCATCTGTGCTGCAGCAACTGGAGGTGCAATAACAAGGTGAATTGAGGATGCCAGGATGACTGTGTTTAAACTCATTGCTGGTTTACTGGGGTGCTGTTGGGGGGTGGGTGGTGGGGCACATTTTGTTTGTGGGATGTTTTTTTTAGCTACTATGTGGATGTGCCTTACAAGTCTGGACATGAGTTCTGCTGGAGAAAAATTGTTCTGAGGAAACTTGGTAGCCTGAATCAAGAGTAAAAATTCCAGGATCCAAGATATTGGGAAAAGCAAAGAGAAGTATGAAAAGCTAAGAAGAAAAGCATTTCTCTGTCTCCCACATTGTATTCTGGCAGCAGCTGAGCTGGCTGAATAGGCTCCCGTCCCCCACTGTTCGAAACTGTTCAGCGTTGCTCCCATGAGATTTGGTTGATCATGTAGTCACTCTCTGACCTGATTCGTTCACTATAATCTAGCTTAGTTTGAACACTTTTTAGCAGTAACTCTCTGAACTCTTTAATAAGAATCATTTGGACATGAGCAGTTATTCCACAGACACTGAGGGGCAACCATGTTCAGCAGGAATGTAAGGGAAGAGCGATTATGAGGAACAAGGGAATAATGCTACACAGTGAAGCTTCACTCAGAGCAAGAAGCATAATGACTGACTGAAATTGCATACTGCAGTGGGTAGAACGGAGAATATAGCTAGACTTACCCTGATGAAAACTAACTTTCTAATACTTGGCCCCCAAAATTTCTAAGCCAAGCTTCTAAGCCTCTAAGTTTATGCAGCAGAATTTTCCTAAATAATTTCAAAGGCCAGGGCAAAAAATGACTTAACACCTTTGCAACAGACTAAAACACTTTAACGTAAACAGAATCTATAAACTGAGATGTGAAAGATCTCTTAATGATCTTTTTGTTATTGTTGTTGTTTCTATCATTACTATAATTATTCTTTTACTTCAATGAGTCTTTTACTATTAGGTCCTTCTTTTCCTGCTAATGTGATACAAGAAAATCACTTATTATAATGAAGACTGAATATTCATACCCAGCTTTAGGCATCAGCATCCATATACATAAATTGGAATCAAAGTTAAGTGGCATGAACATCCCTGACATGTTCTGTCACGATATTAAAAGGATCTTTTTCATTTAATACAGCAAATAAAACTAGCTATCTTCCTGTGCAAATACTTGTTCTCATTTTTCATAATATTCTCAATTTGCAGAAGGAAAGTTTAGCTTGCAAGATGAAAAGACTGATGGGTTTCCAGAACTGCAGGCCACTTCCCTTTTGTTTTGAAGTCAGTGGCAATTGTACTTCTTAGATTCTGGGAAAAACTGCCTTTTAATGCTGACAAAAAGTAACATCACATACTGTCTGCATAAAATTCAGTGATATAAAATGTACGCGAAGGTGTAGTGCTGTATTAGGGCATGCACGTATATGTACAAATATGAATAGTCTGCACTGCAATTTGAATTATTGTCCTGATCTGTATGACTTTCAGGTGTTTTTAATTTATTAGTTAGCATTTCAAAAAACAGACCTACTATTCATTGAAAATGTAATAAAACATTTATTTAATAAAATTAATGCACAGGTAAGCATTAAACGCTGTGGGATACTTCATATTGATGGAAGTAATAAAATCTTCCCCTTTTTACTTTTAGCTCCTTGTAAGATTGTTGCAAGTTTTCAAGAAATGACATTTGCAGCAACAGGATCAGTGCCTTTGGACCTTAATGCTGGAGTAGCAAGGCTGAGGAAGCTTCAGGGAGAATGAAACAACTTAACTTTGCAGTTTTCTGCATTTCAAAAGTCCTTCCTCAACAAGTTTAACAGTTGAATTAGTTGAATTTTCAGAATTTGGTGGGGTTTCACATTTGTTTTGTCTTGTTGTGTCATTTGATTTTATTAGAGTTTTGAAATGTGATGCAGATTTTTTTCATTATGGCTTTGGAAAATACTTTAGGAACTTTATTATGTGTGAACATACCATGAAGTAGAATGATGTATTGACTGAATGGCTTGGATAACAATTTGCTAATGCCAAGATACTGAGTATGCATTCTGTGTGTCCCTTCAATGAAGTAGTCTAAAGAATCACTATAAATCTGTGAGCTTCATTATCTAAATACCTCTTGAAGCAGATAGAAAATTGAAATAAAAGAAACCAAAATGGATAGATCATACCATTTATGGTGTCAGAATTGCATCAAAGCACAGAACATAGGTATATTGAGAGATAATCCTTTAATGAATTCATTAAAGGTGTTTATCCTAATCTTTTTAGATAAACAAACTTTTCTAACATATATACTAGTCAAAATTGTCATATATGCTATCAAAAGAGGTGAATTTTGTCTCAGTGTAGAGGTTTTATTCACTCCTTTATGGCATATAATGATGAGATCAACCATCAGGTTAATCAGAATAACAAATCAACAGGACCAAAATTTATCAAAGTTATTTCCTATAACCTGCAGATGGTATTTTTGGAGGGATTTTTCCTTGAAATTTCACTCCTGCTGCTGACTCTTAAAATATTTTATTAAAAAGTTCCAATGTGTTGAAATTACCTGTGTTACTGATCAAGTCCAAGGGCTGGGTTCCTCAGACCAGTGCTCTTTACCACTAAGTCTGTGTGATGTTCGTTGACAGGTTATTTCATCCATGTCTTTTGAAATGCTCAGGTTTTTCACGGCCATGTTTACTGCAGATGATTTCATGTTCCTGCTCTTTTTTCTCATTTAGTGTATTTCTCTAGCCAGTATTCTCAGTTGTATTTTTCATATCCAGACAGTATAACCTATTAATCTGTCCTGCATTTTAATTTGCGATAGATTAAAATTCACATACGTACTGTAAAACTATAATTTAATTTAATATAAATAGTTTTTACTCCTACATCTCTACAATGATTTAGGTAAAAGGAAAAGGTAATGTTGAAAGAGAATCTGCAGTGTAACAAAAGCATTCTGTATCTTTAATTATCAGTCTTAGCTTTATTATAGTTGCTTAACCAGCATAAGCTTTATATGATCAGAAGGAATGCCTCACATTTGGTATCTTTA
The DNA here is from genome assembly GCA_013397375.1 of Toxostoma redivivum. Lineage (NCBI taxonomy): Eukaryota > Metazoa > Chordata > Aves > Passeriformes > Mimidae > Toxostoma > Toxostoma redivivum. Next base: position 702,683 of record VXBI01012947.1, read on the forward strand.
AGACCTTGGATCTATCTGGACTCAATATGCAATTTTTTGGTGTTTTTTATTAAACTCCCTATTTTCTATGTAAATAGCACAACAAGCATATGTAATTTTAGTACGGAGAGATTCTTATTGTAGGATCTTATGATAATTCAGGACTTCAGAAGGTCCAACACACACAGCAAAGCAGGGCCAGCTTTGGGGTTAGTTATGGCTATTCTAGGTTTGATCTAGTCAGGAGTCCAGAAATGGAGACTACACAGAAGTTGTTGGGCAATAAAATTCATTATCTTTCTTATGCTGAAGACAGTAATTACTGAATATAAAAATTGCTTTTCAAATGCATATTACAAAGGGTGCTCTTTTTGTAGATCAATGTGTTAGGTCCCTTCTGCTATGCTTTTTAGAACAGGCGTTTATGTGCACTCCTAAAATGCTCTGCATTTTTGACTGCTTAACATGCCACATCCTTCCAAGTGTACACTATCATACAAAGTATGGATGTTAGTGGACTGTGACTCTAGCTGTTTAGTTCTTACATGATTCCTGTCTTTTCTTCAAGCTCTTCTTTGCTGCTTTTATTAAAAGATCTTGAGAATTCAGTGCAGCCATTTAAATACAAAACTGCTGTACATTTGCCCCTGATTTACAGGAAAGAATCTGTATGTATAATAATTTTGACGGTGCTTTAAAGAGATACTGTTAACCTCAAGAATTTAAAAATTGTCTCAGAGTTAGTACCCAGGAAATTCAGCTTCACTGACAATATAGCAAGTTTTTTCATAAAGCACACAAATTAAGGCAATGTTTTGTTCTTTGCCTGGCAAAGACTGTTTCCTAGTCAGGAAATTCAGGACCATGATCTGTTTTATTAAAGATGACTAAAAACAGGAGAAGATTTTTTGACATTTTTTACTGCAGAATGTTCTTTTGATTAGATCTGATGTTTGCTCTGCTCAGTACCACTGCATTTCAAAGGAGTATGTGTTAACAGGAGTGTGAAATTCTGCATTTCATGTGCAAGTGTGACTGACAAGTGTTGAGCTTCGGATGGTTTGGGGCAACCCTAGCTCAGGATACTGTCTGCCCTGTGTGGGAGTAGAAAATACACTAAACAGAGAAGATGAGGCTGGAAAGGAAGAGGCTGTCTTTGAGCAACAGGCAAGTAGACTGGCTGATGTGCAAGTGTCAGTGTCTCTGGGATGAGTTTTCCAGTTTCAGGCTGGAGGGAAGGAGTGGGTGGAGAGTGCATGTGAAATTGAGATTTCTGCTCTGGGGTTCACATGAAGAAATCTCAAACAGCTCAGTATTTAATAACCTGCTCAGTACTTTACCAGGTGGTGTAAAGATTGTGTTTTGTGATTGCATTTTTGAAAATCAAGTAATGTCCAAGCTGCTGTTCTTTCTGGCCTTGTTCTGAGGTGGTTGGTGCTGCTCCCAAGAACTGCTGGCTGTACCTCATCCTGCTGCTGCTGCTTGATTCACCAGCTAAGTCAGTTTACATCACTGAATATATTTTATTTACCTATTTCATTGTTAAAAGTTCAAGTATAGCTTTTCTATTCACTCTTTGAATTCATACTGATGTCCGCAACTTTAACTTGTGGTACTACTTTTAAGAGAATTTCTGAACGTTGGCTGTTGGCTTTACTACAAGCATGCAGAGTACAAGATGTACAAGTTTCCTGTTTTATTGTTTTTCGACATCAGTATTTTCTGTGTCCATGATGAGAACATCCAGAGGAAATAAACAGATGAATAAATGCTACTACTCTAGCTAGATCCTTTGATTCCAACCCAGAACGTGGATTATTGCCCACATGTAATGTAATGGAACTAGAAGAAGGGCACCTTTTAAAACCCTCTTTCTTACTGGTCATTACCAGCTTTGTTGCTTTTTATTTCCTGTCCCACAACTCCTTAGAAAGGAAGCATAAGCAAGTAACATCCTAGAGTAATTTTTTTTTCATAATTTAAAAGAAATTGATGAGAATTCAGCATTTTTACCATTACTTCATTTCCACAATGTGATATATTTTGGAAGGTCTTGGCTTGCCATAATTTCAGCCTCTGCAGAGGTCCACTTATTGAAACCTGTCTGGAAATAAAGTCATGGGGATAAAATGTGTCTCATTACAACATAATTCTGCCCAAGAAATTAAATAATTGATTTTTGTACTTGTATGAGAATTCTTGAGCAGCTTGCAAAGTGCATACATTTGTGGCAGCATGATGTTCAATTCATATCTATTCAGTATAACTCAGTTCCAAAATTTCTTTTGTCACCTGTTGTTCAGAAAGATATACAAGAAGCAAGTAGTATGAAGAAATTTTATCTTGACAGCTGTAGTTGGGCCATCCTCAGGAGGATATGCTGAAAATTGTCCTCCTATGCAAACTTCTCTTGAAACTTCAGAATGGCTGGGAAACTTCCAAAAGTCTTTTCAATATTTTTGTGTTTCCCTATTATTTTTGGCATTGTATAGTTCCATAATGCATACATTTAAATTTCATTTTCTGCCTGATAGCTCCAACATTTTATACTTAGTGGGCTAATCAAACAACATTTGTCAGTACTGGAAAGACACTAACAAGTTCTATGTCTGGTTCTCTCCCCACTCTTAACACTGGTTTTTCCTTTGCAAAAATGTACCAAATAAAGCACAAACCAGAATGGGGGCTTGAAAAATATTTATTAGTAGAATGGGTCCATAGTGCCAGTGATTCAGTCATCTGTCAGCCTGATAAATGGATTAGTGTAAGAGGTGTTCCAGTGGGGAAATGAAGCCCATAGGGCTTCCAGCTAATTATATTTAAGTTGTTTAGTACTGCTGGGAAGCAGCATCCAGGCAATTACTGAAAGCTTTGATGCAGTGTGCACTATTAGAGTGTGGGTTCAGAAACTCATTACCCTTTTGTGCTTGTGTTGGATGGATTCTAGGAAACTGACATGAAACAGAGAGCAGGAATCAATAACTAGAAAGGCATTTTAGTTCACTTCTGATCCATTTCCTGATTCAGCAGCTTCTAGCCTAGAGCATTTCATACAATTGCTATAATGTAAGGGGAAAAATGAGACTTAAATATATTAATTATCACATATATATACATCTTGTTACAGTGATGTGTAGCTGAGATTCCACCCAAGATGATGTTTCAAGAGGTCTTTTAGGGACAAGCTGCTCCTCTAATGCCATGCCACAGTCCATAGCACCTGCCATCTCTGCTCCTCTAAAGCTGATTGTAGTAATTTCTCCTAAAGCCTGACCTTGCAGTGTTTATTGATGCCTCTGCAGTGTCACGATTGTATTACCACAGTGCCCATGGTATCCACCTTCAAAATCTCTTGGAAACTACAGCTAACCCAAAATGAAACTGATTATATTGGCTACACATATTAACCTTGTTTAAGAGAATTGTACTGGCTCTGTCTTTGCCGTGGGCTGCAATTCACATTACTGATGCACCTTGAGAAAACTCTGCAGACTTTGGGTCATTCAGATGTGGGAAACAGCAAATCCTTTCACTGTAGTGCTCTGCAGTTGGGCACCTCCAAAGTGTGCATGCTGAAAGAAATCCAGCATTTATACAACTGGGGTCTAAAGACTTGAAAGTTCATTTCTTAGGTTAGGCTGACAATCTACTCAGGGCAAAAGTTACATGAATTAATCAAAATTGTGTGTTTTTCTTTTTAAGCTTGCACTCACTTTTAAATCCAGTAACGGTGCCTGCTAGGATAGTGTAGAGGAGGCTGCATTTCTTCTTTTCTGTTTCTTCCTCTGTGCTTTTGCCTGAGGTAGAGCTAAATAGGCAAATGAGAGTATTACAGTTCAATGCTTGTGAAAGGGATAATTCTTTCACATCTGCCTGCACTGTCACAAAATTAATAATTAAACTACTTTCTTTATGTTTCATCACAACAGTCCTAGACATGCTGTGGGTTTTGTTTCATGTTTAAGAAGTTCAGCAGAAATCTCATGAGTTACTGTCAAGAGAGAAGTTTGGGGGTTTGTTTTTTTTTTTTAAATCTGGAATTGTTAATTAGAAAAATGGCATTTGGTTTGCCTGAGGGTTAGTAAAATAAATGTTGTGCTATTTGATATTCACATATCTTTGTGATAAAAGAAGTATCAGAGTTGCTATGTTGTAGGACACAGCACCCGTGAATCTGTCCACATACTGCAAAAAATCCTCTTACAGTAGTAAGCATTTCCAGTCTTGGTACCAGGTTTGCGTGCTGACAGATAAGCTTTTCATAAATCCGTTATTATCACTGAAAGTTCTGGCCTATTAAATAATGGTAGATAACTCATGTATCTCCTGTGAAACTATTACACATGGTAGAGAGAATATCTTCTACACTCCAATACACAGTTGAAACAGAAAAAAGCTACAGCTGTCAAAGTGTCTGTGCAGGCAAAGTGCTGACAGTGGTAAAGATATTGATAATTGATGCTGTCAATTCCATTCTGGCTCTAAGATTGCTTGGATTGAGTCACTGCTTGGGCTGCTAAGAGTTAATTTATCTTGGGAGAAATTTACACCTCTTTGTAAAAGGGGTAGCATAATACAGCCAAGTTATCCGAGACAGTGCTTCTGAAATTCTTAATTTCGTGATGTCCACTAGCTTTGACAGAGTTGTTAAGATGAAACATGAGAAGAGGTTCCACCTGCAGTTTTGTTTTCCCTTGAGAGACTTGCTTCAAAGGGGCAGCCCAGGCTCTGTGAGTTGCACCTGAGGACAGGCTTTCAAGGCTTAAGTATTTTTTGTGAGAAAATGTAGGTAATTTCTGAGGGGATTCTTGTTGCTTTGGCTTAGATATTACCATGGGGAAGCTTTTTGCACTAGTACTATAATGAAGATTTATTTCAACGTTGATTTTTCAGATTTTTAACTGACTTGTGACATTTTTTACTTCATCAAATCTGGGCATTCATCTATGGTATATTTAAAATAAGAAAATCTTGCACAGCATCCTTTAGAGGAAGCAGCTGTGGGGCAATAATAGATACATAAGTGTCTACAGCAGGAATTTTTTATCATAGCAAGACATTAACTGGTGTTTATTTACTCTATAAGACCTTAGGGCAAATTAATTAATATTCAGCGATTGTGTGGTTTTTTTTTAACAGATACTGCAGTTCCAGTGCATAGGTACTCATTGGAAACATGATAGAGAAACCCAGCATGCTGTGTTGTGCTGAAAATGATGGTCCTGGTTTCTGCTCTGTGTGACTGCAGTGTTATCCATGATCCTTGTACAGACTAATTGCTGGTCATGCCCCAGGGGAGCCACAGCTGTGGTTATTCTGCTGTGATTATATTTATACATTATGTTAATCCATAAAGAAACTAAAATCTCAGCTCATCACCAGGAGTTTTGCTAATGTGTTGAATGTTCTCCTCACTGACTTGTACACTTTTTAGGAATTGCTTTAGGAAACGCATTTTAGGTTTGTTTTTTTGTTGGTTTTTTGTTTGTTTGTTTGTTTTTGGTTTGTTTTTTTTTTTTTTCAGAAAGGTGGCATAATTATTGATGTCCTGTTAAACTCTTCTATTTAGCCATGGTATACTTCTGAATAGTATAGTCTAGTCTGGTAGAGTATAGTATAGTCCACCAGGGGTAATTAGAAAATATTGAAGCTGTTTATCAATTTGAAAGAAAGAAAAATATCGTGTACTAGATATCCTGCATTTCTTTCCCAGAGATACAGTGCAATCTCTGCTTTTGTACTTCAGTTTCTTTTGAAGATGGCCTATTTAGCATTTAAACTTTCCCGTGCCTTTAAAAGCCAGAAGAGAGTGGGATAATAAATTATTTACCCAATTAATGTTTTTTTTTCATTATGAAAGAGTTAAGAGAAATATGCTGAAACAGGATAGTAATGGCACTGGTTTGGTTTCTCCTCATCTATATTGTTTAGAAAAAAGAAATGAAATTATTTATCTGACACTAGGCAGAAATAGTATTTAAAGAGAAATCAGATTGGAAAAATATTTAAGCAGCTAAATGTATTTAGAGGAATTTAGTAGAACTCAGTAAAACATATTCCAAAATTATGTGGCTGATTATTCCAAGTTTAAGTCAAGAGTAAAACTGCTGTTGTATTTAGGTGCCCCTGTCCCAGCCACCTGCCCAGCCCGTAATTTCACGTGCCTCCTATAAATCTGGCCTCCAGTTTCAGTTTCCTAAAATTGCTCAGGTGCCTGCAAAAGGAAATCCACATATGAAGCAGAGGATAAATGCACTGTTTGGTCTGTGGCCCACTAAGGGCAGCACCAAATTCAGCCCTCCTTTAAGGAAGATTCCTTCACTGACTTCTCAGTGCAAATGGTGCTGTGCAGTTTGTCCCTGACACGGGGCTTGTCCTCTGCCCCGTCCTGGCCAGGGCAGGAAAGGCCTCATTGCTTTTGTTGAGTTAAGCTGGCACTGGGGACAGTCACAGGGGGTTGGTGAATTACTTCATTCATCAACTGCCCACGTGGGAGGTGGTGCCAGGGTTTTCCATGGTTTTGCTTCACAGAGATTGGTCCAATGGAGGAGCTGAGAGATAAGGATATCAATGAACATGTTTGCATAGGTTGACTTTTAAACATAGTGCAAATCCAAAGTCAAACCTGGTGTACCAGATTTACAATTAGTAAAAAGGAAAGATTTTTTTTTTAACTTTTCTTTTTGGTTGATATTTAAACATGGTTACATTTCCTGACACTTCCCAGCTCAAGGCATAGATTAGCAACAGCACCAATGCTAGCTAAATTAACGTGTCCAATAACATTCCTATCCCTTGCTAATGGGGTGAAATTTTAAAGCTTGCTCACTGTGACACCAATGTAACCTTTCGGCCATAACTTTCTGAAATTTCTTTTCTTCCATTGTCCCTTTGCAAGAAGTCCATATTACTTGTGTAACAGCCCAGAGTGAGGCTGCTGTTGCAGGGAGACAGCTGTAAGCAAACGGCTGGATTTTAGCTGCTTGGCTAATCCACTGAAATATCCCAGCAAGAAGGTTGTTCTGCCCAGAAAGCTTACTGTCCACGGGGACAGGACTGGCAAATGAAGCACTGTATTTATTGCTCCATGCACAGATTCAGAGAGCATCATTTGTATTGCCTGCCTTCAGTATCTGATTGATGCTCCAAGTGACCCTTGTGAAGAGAGCTCCTGCTACCACTCTTCTGTGACTGAGTCCTTTTGGCTCATGGAGGACAGTGCAAGCTTCCTAAATTAGAAGTCAGAGTATTATTCCAGCAAAATTTAGAGACAGCAGAGACATCCTGTCTCGGGAAGGATGGCAGTAGTTGTGTGACTCCACATGGGCTGAGCACAAGTCCCTCTCTCACTAAAAGTGTGTATGTATGCACATGTATGTCCCTAAGTGTTTGCTGACAGCAGCTCAGCACACACAGTGCTCATCACCACCCAGTGCTTTAGGTACAAAACCAGACAATTGGTTTTGATTATAAAATATTTAATTTATGAGCAGCACCTAATCTCCCTTTCTCCATATTGCAGACTCGGTCCATCTGTAACGGAGTAACAGAGTAACTTTTACATGACTGCAGGATATCTTGTGTTTTCACAAAAATTCATCTTCTGGGAAAGTTCCACTAAAGCTTGGAATCATTCTCAAATGGAGAAAGTCTGCATTCTCCTTTGGATAGTTGCACTAATGGTTTGTCACAGGTGATGGAAGGCATGTGCTTTATTTCTCATTTGAATTTTTTGTCAGCTTCCAGATGCTGATTTGTTTTATGTAAACCCTTTGCTAGATTAACAAACTAGTTGGTACTTAGTATATTTTCCCCAATGAAAATACTTAGGTGCTGTAATTAGGTCATCTGTCTTTATTTTTTTATTTTTGGTAATAAACTATACTAGTGGAACTCTCCAGATATTTCATAGTAAAGTACTTTCTACACTGTTCTAATCACTTTTGCAGCTGTATTCTGTGATCTCTGGTGATGGATTATTTTTCAATTTCTTCTTAAGTTGTGAAGACCTTATCCTACTGTAGTTATCGTTTGTAATGCTAATATTACAAATGAAAGTTTAAAAGAACATTTTTGTCTGCCTAATGTTTATTTCAAAGTGCATATTAGTATTTACTTCTGTACGAAGTAAATGAAATCAGATTTGAAGAAACTCTTGTTGTAGGGTAAAACACTGTGGGTAGGGCCATATGATACCATATGATTACTGCAATCATCAATATACGTATGCTCTCACCCAGCCATAAGGGAAATACATGTAACTTTCAAGCTTTATTGACACTTATGGGTAATAAAATTATAATAATCATATCTTTTCACCTCTCATATGTAATTTTCACTTTACTTTTCACTTTTTCAGTAGAGAACCAATATTTGCCATAAAGTTGACTTGCAAGGTAACCAAAGCTGGTCTTACCAAAGGATGCGATTAGCTCTTCCAGCCTGTTACCAGTGCTGCTTGCACTCCTGCCTCTGTAGCATTGTGGCAAGATGAATAGCCTTTAAGTGATCCTGTCACTTATAGAAACCACCAGTGATCCAGTTTATAAGATTTGTAAACAGAACAAATGTAAACATGACCCAGTTCATGAGTATCGTTATGACAGAAAGCATTAATAGAATTTCTTCAATAACTGTGATTCATCCACAGTGCTACAGTAGGAGTAGCTGACATTCTACAATGTCCTTTAAACTCCATTAATCTTGCAGAAGCCTTCATTCCACATGAGCCAGTTATTTCCCTGGTATTTGACACGAGACCAGTCTCAGCATGTGTTAGTTACTGTTGCATAGCATAATGTAAGGGTAGTGAATAGAGATAATTTTAGTGTAATATTACTCTTCAAAATTTTCCCATAAGACATGGTAAATCCTCTAATTGTTGCTTGGATTTTCCGATTTCATATTTACACACAGTTATGCTTCTTGAGTATATTGTATTTTGCATAAACATAACATGCTCCACAGGAAAAATGAGATGGGAGACAAATTGTTGATACTGCAACCCTGGCAGTGTTCAAGGCCAGGTTGGATGACACTTTTGGTAGGAGGTGTCCCTGCCCATGGCAGGAGGATTGAAACGAGATAATCTTTAAGTCTCTTCAAACCCCAACTAGTGAATGATTCTATAATTACGAAAAAAAAAAAAAGGTGATGAGATGGAGAGATGAGAACAGTCGACTCAGAATGCCCTCTGAGAATTGGGTGATTAGATACATAGCCACATAGATAAAGATTTATATGCATTCAGTAGACTAACAGAAAAACTGTGGATGTCCAGCTGATGTATTGCTAATAGTTTGTGCTGCTTCAGTGGGCAAGTGTTGTCCCTTGTGTAGTCATTCACCTCCAATTAGGATAGATGTAACTCTTTCTGAAGTGAGTAGTTGTATTTGATTAGATGATGTATTTATGTCACAGTGAAATAAATGAGAACATGTTGTAGTACTGCAGACCCGGAATTAGAACTGGATTTATGAAAGCTTTTCCTGATGATGTGTTTAAATATGTTATCTATTAAATTGATTGTATCATAAAATTATACTTAAAGTATAGTTGTTGTGGTTTAACTTCAGCTGGTTACTGAGTACCACACAGCCACTTGCTCCATCCCCCTACTCACCCAGTGGGATGGGCAGGAAAATCAGAAAAAAGTAAAATATGTTGAGATTAGTTTAATACTGGAAATAAGTAATTAGTAAGTAAAATATAATGCTAATTATAATATTAATAAATATAATAATGATTAAAAGGGAGATAACAAACCAAGAGAGAGAAATAAAACACAAAAAGGACAAGTGGTGCACAATACAATTGCTCACTGCCTGCTACGGATGCTCAGCCCAGCCCCAAGCAGTGAACAGCCCCTCCCAGCCAGCTCCAGTGTGATATTGTATGGCATGGATTGGCCAGACCATGACAGTTGTTCCCATGCTTCCACCAGCTTCTTGTGCACCTGCTCACTGGCAGAGCACAGGAAACTGAAAATGCCTAACTCAGTGTGAGCACTGCTCACTAACCGCTGAAACACCACTGTGTTACTAACATTGCTCTCATACTGAATCCAAAATACAGCACTGCATCAGCTGCTAGAAAGAAAATGAACTCTATCCCAGACAAAACCAGGACAATAGTTTCAAAAACTGTCAAGACATTTGTGTGCAAGAGGATAATTAATTTTGAAATTCTCCAATGACTATCTCCTTTCAGTTTACAGAATTTAATTATTAAATTATGTAGCCAAAAATTGAGCATAAGACTTAAAGCTTGAAATGGAAAAATAAGAAACTAGTCAATATACATGGTGCTCGAATGGCAAAGGCAATAAGAAATAAGGTTTTATTCATCATGCTCGTTGGCAGGCTTGAAAAATTTCCAAATATATTTATTATTGCAGATGAATGCCAGGCAGTCTTTCATATTTGATTTTCATAAATGCTTGCCTTCAGCCTCACCCTGAAAACATTCAAGAAGGTGACTTCTTTTGCCTGCCTATTTCTTGCACAGAGGTGATGCTCAGTCAGTTTCCCACTTGAGGCTTTTTGAGGGAGCACTTTTGTGTGTCTCACCGTTCTGAGGCAGCACACTGCCATCTCAGTCCTGTGCTCAGCAGTGGTTCTGGGTGAATTGCTTGCTGTTGTTATACTTGACCAGAGAGACTGAAAATTGTTGAGTCTAGCTCATGATATATTAGGATCCTTCCAAGCTCCTGAAAAAGTGCATGGCTTTGCAAAGTGCTCAAATGCTGTATGCCACTGTGGATTGCCCTCACCTCTCTAATTCTTTTGGTGATGGGTATTGAGTTTTTTGCTCTTACGGTTTAGCTAAAGCTCCTAATCTGGGAGCTCGGACCTTGGTGAATGCCAAAAGCAAAAGGAGTCAAGTGCTTGTGTTTTGATGAGGTGATGGGCACTGGTGTGACGGGTACCTCTGTCTCTCATTGCAGCCCCCTCAGCTGTCAGATGCAGTCATCTCCATGGTAACTCAAACCCCCAGACTCTCGACAGCAGCCTGCGAGGAGCAGCATTCAGCAGCTCAAGGGTCTCACGACCAGGTAAGCCAAAAGGAATCGCCAAATAAGAGCTCACCTCTGGTGTGCCACTTCCTGTACTGTCAGGTTTTTCTTTGATGAGATCACCCAGGCAGTCAGGTCCTGTGCACATGCATGATGATGGACTCCTGCCAGTGTTGTCACTTAAAGCTGTGGCAGTCCAGCTCTCTTGAACAGAGGCATTTGACAAAAAGTCTACATTTGTTCAGGGTTGGTTTTAAAGATGAAGATTGAAGAAGCAAAACAAAGAAGTACTGTACAATTCTTTGGTGTTAAATAATTGCTATGGTAGGAAATAACCCCAAAGCACGTCAGCAGTAAGATCTCTCTTGCCACTGTACCTGCACTACCATCAGTAAGTACTGTCCGAGCTCTAACTTTAGGCCTGAGCAATCTTATTCTGCTGCAGTGGATCAGAGACAGCTTCTGTGTTCATGTAACATTCATTGGCTCTCTGCAGAATTTTCATATTGCTGCTGTGCTCTTTCCACATGAGTTTCTGTGCTGATAGCAGCAGGGGGGGCATTCTGGTTAACATCTTACAAAAGTACAGACTTCTTCCTCTTTTTTTGTGGATAATGAAGAAAGAACAAGATCTTTGCCATTTTGGGAAAACAGTGCAGGGACTATATAGGTATATTTACTATTCCAATACCACTGATGGTGTGGCCTAAGATAGTATCTCTGGTCTTATGCACTTACATTTGTGGGAAGTTTATTACTCCCCTTTGTTGTCAAGCTTCACTGTCATTTGTATTGAGTTGTTTCTATGCTATTAAGATTGTATGTATTTTGGAAGTCCATGGCTTCTGTGCATTGTTTTCTGGGTATTAACTTCATTGTTTCTTGCTTGCTACATAAGTCCACTTGGCTGAAATACACTGTTCCAACTGTACAAAGAAATCTATATTATTCTGGACAACAATTCTGCCACCTTTACTGATCAGTTTGACAATTTTTGTGCCATTATTGTTATCAACAATATTTACTTTTGTATCATTGATGATACTCTTAAATAGTGTTGAGTGAGTACTGGATGATTTTATTGGAGGAATGTATTGCACTTTTTCAATTAATATTTCCTGTTAACAGGTATTTTTTCATATCTATATCTTAATCACATGTGATGATACTGATAATAAGTTATTACTGTGAGTTTCGTGTGGCTGTAAGGTAAATGCTGTTCATTTATAGAATAACATCTGCTGACCAGAGTTTGTAACTTTATCAGATGATTAAATATAATTCTGTTTCATTTCGCAAGTTTCTATAAAATGGTGTTGACTGGCATCGGTTTTGTTCATGTAATTTCCTAGTGAATCTATCCTTTATAAGTTCGGTAGTTATTTTGCCTGACATTAGTAATGGCATAGAGCTCTATAATTACTGAGATCATACTGCTTACCATCCTCAACTATTAGAAAATACTAGCAGTCTTACTGAATTTGTCTGGTGTTCCAAAAGGTATTGAAAATTGGCATCATTGAAATGATCTTTCCACAAACATTTTTAAGACTCTTAAAGCACAAATTATTGCAGTGTACTAATTTAAAGTTGTCCTCTAACATTAGTTTTGGTTACTAACAGCCACCTTGTCTCTAAAAATGCTTTTCTTCTACTTAGAAGAAAGTATATGTTGCTTGTTAGGGTTTTTTGTGTAGTGTGTTTGTAGTCCTTTAAAACATGGATCCCAAGGTGGAGGTCTTGTGCTGATTCAGTTAGTCACATTTTCCTATTGGAATTAATTTCATTGGGTTTTCAAGTGTAATCTATATTTCAAGCTAATTGCACCCTTAACTCAGAATGGGAGTATGATTTTTTTTGCCACAGATTACCTTTTTTGGGCTATTTAATCATTACCTTTGGTCCCTGGTGGCAGTGGGGTAGGGAGAGCTCTCCACATTTTTGCGCTTGTACTTTCTGCCAAGAGCAAATTTTTTCCCTAGTTTACTGGGCTAATGAACTTCCATGCTTGCTATTAACTAAACTTTTCAAATACCAAAATAATAATTACACTCTGGGCTTGTGCATTCAGTATGTATTCTAGCAATAAAATTTGGGAGTGCCTGATGAGTTACTACTGACTGCGTGGCATTTCTAGCTTACTTCTTTCAGATGAGCATCCTTCACAGTTCTTTCTGTGTTTCACAAATACATACTAAGCAGAACATCCAGTTCTCTGATATGGTTTGGTGGCTTGCTTTATCTCAAATTGCCAACAGTATATCCTTCTGGGATCTGCTAGCATGTAATATTTATGAATTCAAGACCGTGACATCCTGAATTACCAGTAATTCTGAGGAATAATGGTGCTAATAATGTAGAGTACCATCTTCTATACCTTTTGTCTGGCTGTTAGTGGAAATGTCCCCAGCAGTTAGAATGATAATTATTGATAACTGTTGTTGGTATGATTGGTGTGACAGTGGTAAGAGGTCAGCTTTATCAGGATCATGTGGGATATGTTGTATGAATGCACAGGGAATGACAGTATTTTGACCGGAAAACCTTGTAAAAAGCAAGATAAAGCAAAGAGATGAGGCAAAATTAGATGTCAAAAAATGAAAAGTTTGAGTTCAGTTTGAAAAAGTAGGAAAGATAGGTATATACACATGATACCTAGGAAGAAACAGGTCACCTTTTCCTACTTTTATGTTTCTTGTATGAATTAGTTACTTTGAATTTAAGAACAAAATGGATAGGATGTAGTGGAAGGTACTTCAAATGTATCAGCATATCAACAGATTTCTGCTGTTCAAAGAGCTTGGAAAAAGTGCAGTTCAGGAATGTCACAACTGAAATGTGGTAGTGCAAGTTGTGACTGTTGGCAGAAGTGCAGAGGCACAGATTAATGTAAGAAAATGTTGCTATTATTTTTTTTAAAGTTTCCAGAATAGTATTTTTTCAGAAGCATTCATTTGGTGTGATTGAGAATAATGTTCCATTTTCTATAAGTTAGCACCAACATTCTTTATTTTGAGGAAATACGTATCTTCTTGTTGCATAAGAGCACTGCATTTTTTTATACAAAGAAATTAGGAGAAACTATAAACAAAAAGTTTGTTTGCAAATGCATAATTCAGAAAAGTACCATAATACCCCTATACATGATGTTCCATAACAGCTTTTATGATTTCTTTACAGTTACTAATTTTTAATATTTTTTTTCAATTTATTTAGAACTTTAAAAGTGATATTGCACAGGCATTGGGTACAGAGACTTTCTGTATGTTAACTAAAGTTACTGTTGGCACCTGATCCCACCAAGTAATTTTATTGGTCAGTTAGATTTATGGACTAGAAAATCAAACTGCTTTTAAACAATATCCTTTGTAATTCTGAGGTTAAATTAATAACTCTGTATTGATTTTGGTTTCTAACATTGTTTTTCAAGTGTTGCCATCAAATAATATTGCACCTGTGGGTGTACCCATGAACTATTTATTCATGGAGTTGTTATTCTTAAAAGTCTAATGGCATCATAACTGATGATTGTTCACTGAAAAATAATTAACTGTTGTAATAATATTTTTTAAATAAGCATATTTTAAAATAACATGAACATTCTTCAAATTTGCAGCTGTTTCAAGGCTGAAGTAGATCTTTATTTGTATATTCCCTGGTATTTCTCTTGCTACTTGGTGAATCATGGTTAACTGAACTCTGATTTTATTAATGAAATATTAATTAGTACTTTTTGGGCTATCAACCAAGTCAGAAAAATGTATATGTAGCTAGAACATGGACCTGTGTATTTTACATTGTGGTGGAGAGATGAAGCTACTATTCCAGTCATGGCTAGATTCTGAAATACTTGCTTTGAGTATTTGTCTTACACAGTAAAGTTTCAAACTACTGCTAGTGGAATAAAATTATTGTACTGCTTTTTTTTTAATCTTTTGTTTTTAACATAGCTAAGGTTTCAAGAAAGTTTTTCGATGATAGTAAGAGGATACTAGTATTCCAAAATGAAGTGGCAAAATGCCTTATCCTTTGATTTTTAAACTAAGCTGGTGATTATTTGAGGCACAGCTCAGACCTTGTAGGACTGAACTGTGATAATCCCATACTCTGCTATTTGATTTGTAGAGCACATCATGATACTACATTAACTGTGCCAGTCACAGAAGTGCTAATAGGTGATATGCAAAGTGGGAAAAGGCAATTTTTGTTGGAGTCATTAATAAGTATGTATTTTGTTCAGCTGGAGTGCCAGCTGAAGTGAAAGGTTCATACCTTCATGAGCAAACACTGTGCCACAAGGAGGAGGAAGTGGAGCTCTGCCTAGCCCAAAACTGCTCCTCTGAATTGGCCCAGCAAAGACTTCACACAGGTCAACAGTGCTTTTTCATCCACTCAAAGTCTGCTTAACTTGTCTGGGCAGAACTGCAGAAATAATGCCTCGGTCTGTGAACTCAGCTGAGGCTGCAGCACTCTTGGGGAGCTCAGGTATTTATTTCTTTGGCCAGGTACTGTGCACACAGTGTGTGTGTGTAGCACATTCCAGAAACACAGTGTCTTCTGCAACCTGCCTGTAATGAGGGACTGTGTATGTGCAGTAAATTGGCTGCTTCCCAAACAGAGCTAGGACAGTTTTCCTCTGAAAAGAAATAAGATTTTCTGCTTTTTAAAGGTTGATTCAAACAAAGCTTTTATTTTAAACTAAATAATTTTTCCACATCATGGTGTGGAAATGGAATTACTACAGACAGTCTAGTTAAACATGCTCCTGAATAATGTGAATGTCTCATGTAGCCATCCCACACAGAAACAGGACAGGTAATATAATTTTTTTTTCAATAAGTTGTTAATTAAGCCTTGGAGATGTACAAGATCTGTATTTCCATTTACATTTTTATATGACACTGTTCCTATCTGAACTGCTTTGATTTAATGGAAGATGAATATAATTGATGGATAAACATGCTGGTATATAGATAGTACAGTACATGCTAGAAATTTGTGCCCAATATACAGATTAACATCAGTTAATTTCAGAAGAAATTCCATCTTCAAGCAGCCTGGTATTTTACTGTCTAGTCTTCACTCTAAATGCTGTCAATTAAGAGAAATAAAACTATTATTTTTTCTCAAAAGTTTACTTAATGTAGTGGTGAAAGTTAAAGTGTAGTTCTTTGATGTAAACTGGAGATATTTCAGGTATAATTAATCAGAATGGATTTGCAAATATGGTCATCACTGATACTGTGTTTTTACTTATGCACTGCAGTCACAGGTTCATACTTGGCTTTGTAATCAAGGACCTTGGTCCAAGCTTGTTTTTTTCTCACAAATGTGAATACAGTGATTAGTAAAGCTGTTGTAATGGCATATTTGGAGAGTGAGTGATCACCACATAAAAGCTGAGGTGATTTAAGGTATCACAAAGCCACACCTCAGCTGCAAAAGCAGAGCACTCAAGTCCCCCAGCTGTTTTTGTGCAAAGTCCATTCCCAGCCAGCTCTTGCTGAAGTCTCTTAAAATGACCAGGATGTTCTAACTTTAAAGACTGCAATGAGAGATCAGTCAGTCTTTAGCTCTGGTTCAGCTGTCAGGGACAGTAAACCCCAGATAAGGAGCAGAGGCAAACAGCTGCAGCACAGCTGGTTTCACACCGGTGCCATCATTTGTGCAGTAGGTCTCAAAATAGGCTTTTATTGACTTGCCCATAGCCTTTGAATAATCTCTGCTGTGTTCAGACCTGTGTGAGATGGCTGCCCACGGTTGTATAAGGTATATATCTATGCAGATATAGATATATCTGTATCTTCTAATAAATGGTTCTGGAAACTGGGTTAATATGGACGGCACCTACTCAGAAAATATCCGGGGAACAGGGAAGGCACTGTCCTGAACGTCTCTGTTGTAACAGAACAAAGTGGGTTTGTAATTTTTGTTTTATCTGAAATGGCTAACATTTTTTATTGGTTACTCTGTGAGCTACAATGTGATTTAGCAAGCATCCCAAGTGTCTGTAACATGAATTGTGTTTATCGTCAACCTAAATCAGTTTAAATAAGCGTAGTTCAACTGATGCATGCACAAATTAATTTCCCTTTTATCTAACCAGCTTGCAGTCCTAATAAACAGAATAATCAATCATAGCTGCCTTCATCTATAGCATGATTGTGTATCTCTGATCAAGGAAATGTAGAATAATTTCTCTATAGTCCCTACTTAGTTTCCCCGGTAATCAGGGTTTCTGGTTATAATGATTCACCTTAATAATTTTTACATTTCTTGAAAGAAAAAATAATTTTTATTTATTTTTTTTTAGTTTGTCTGTTTAAAGGATAATTACATTCAAAATTGTGAAACTTATTTTAAAAGTATAAGATATTTTTGTTTCTCTGCTACACAGAAAAGAATGCCAGTCTGACTCAGAGAACTCTTTGTAAACACAATGGTAATCATACCATGCTTTGAACAGTTTGTACTGTGCACTCATCCTTTTTAGTAATAGCTAGTTTGAGGCCACTGGCATCTTTCTTACTGATTGAAGTGAGTCCAGGACTCTGGCTAGACATTTTCTCTCTTCATTGAATTATGAAGTGCCAAGCAAAACCTGAGGTTAGCTTCGTGTGAGATGCTAGAAAATGCCAAAACAATTTAAACTTCCCTTTAGGTCAGTGGCCTTCAAATAATACTTTAACTTTTATACTGAACTATCTGCACTGTAAATCAGGTGTCTTCAATATTTTAATTTTATACATATATAGTATATCACACATTTAGTAATACTTTTGTCTAGATAGGCAATTATAAAAAAATATATAATATGTAAAACATGACATTTATTTACAGTCGCATTTTACAGCTTCATAGTGCAATTTTGCCTTTGGGAACCAATTCTGCCTCTTGCTACTGAAAAATGCATCAAGGAAATGTTATGTTTTCGGTGTTTTATCTCAAAACGTGTGTTTAGAATATGTCCCATTAAGTGCAGTTGATAATATTAGAAAACAGCAGTCTGTATTACTACCGTATTAGTTATTGGCAATTTCTGGACTGCTAGTTTAGAAATACTGTTCCAGATCAAGGTATAGCAAGGAGTTGACTTTGAGATGACTCTTTTCCTCTGTATTAAATATAGAGCATCATTATGCAAAAATAATAATTCTTTTACTGGCACAAAAGAAGGGTGCAGTGCACTTTTTTGAATAAACATTGTAATATGGCTTTAAACAACAGTGTGTCTTCTTGTTCCTTATGTGATTCCATACTGTGAATACAGATATTGATCATTTATGGCTCAATAATTAGCTTCAGAATTTGACCTCAGTTGTAAATTAATCTCATATGTAAAAATAAATTACATCAGGTTTTAGAACAGTAATCTCATTTTGCACTTCTACTTTCAAGCCCTTTTTTTTTTTTTTTGCAAATTCTTTATTTTTCAAGTCAAAAGTTCTGCTGTTTTAAATATGACTAAGTCTAAATCTAAATTTGGTATCTGAAATGACATGAGGTCTTTCCAGCCATTGCCTCCAACATTTCCAGATAAATTATTTCATTCCAATATTTTATTTCCTTCTTTTAAAGAGCTCTAGGTTTATGTCAAGCTGTAAATCATAGCTGGATGCCTCTGTTTTAAACAATTTGAGTTGATAAATCGTTTTTAGTAGTAAACTGGAGAAGCTGTTTTTACTTGTAATGTCTTCATGCATTTGATTTTTCTCTAGATAGAGAACTGATAGGTCTTTGTAAATCATCTGCTTTATGAGTAAGCCCAAATCTTTTGAATTTAACCTAATTATATAATGTTTTGGAAATCTGTTAATATATACAGTCTTTGCAAGCTCAAAGAGTTAAAATTCTCCCCATTAAGTATACATTTAAAATTATGCAAATTTCATTAAAAAGGAGAAAAGTATCAAATACTCTGTCGGTTTTTAAAATAATAACCCTAGGCCAGAGCAGCAAAAGTTAAGGAAGCAAAGCTATTGTAGTGCCATCAAAGTGAAAATTGTGTTCTGAGGAATGGTATCAGAATGCACTTGGGTCAGGGAAGTTAAGTGAGAGGAGGGTGGAATGGCCAGACAATCCTAGCTGCGAGGCCTAAGCCTGGGGATCCTCTGAATTTCTCTTCTCCATAGATGTTTGATTAGCTAGTGTGGCCAAAATAAAAAAATGAGGTAAAAAAGCCTTGGTATTAAGCCTGCTGTTACTGCCTATTACCTGTTTTGTGTAAATCCAGGTTTGCCAACTGTTCTTCTAATTTTTTTCCTATAAATTAACCATCTTTGTTTATATTAACTTTTTTCATCAAAATTGTGTTTTGAGAGTTTGCAAAATCTCCTTACATGGAGTTTCCATTTGTCTTGTTGATATTATTTCAATCCTTCCCCAAAGCTTTCGTGGTGCCATATCTCTCATTCTTGCTTTGGTCATCTGTCCTGTAATCAGTGCATGCCCTTGCCTTGCATACAGCAGCTCAGATAAAGAGTATGTCAGCTTCACTGGAGTCCAGCCACTTGGCACATGTTTTCTCTTGACTCTTAAGTCAAGTTTCACTTAGGATTTCACAGGAGAATGAGCATTAAGAACTCATTGATAGGTAATGGTCTGCATCATTATATTATGTTTCGTGTTCCTAATATTTTTACACAAGAATATTGGAGACAAATGAGATTGTGTTTGTATTGATTTAAACCATTGTTGCTATGCAGCAGAAGAATTGTATGTCCCTTTGAAAGAGAAAATAGGAGTGGCCTTGTTTTTACAGAGATGGAGGAAATAAAATTTCTGGTACTATGTCAAGTCTGTAACTCCTGGAGTGGATTTGTTGATGAAATCTTTCAGGTATATGGTTTTTGCTGTGGCTTTGTCCCATTTGCTCGAGTTAACTACTGAAGTCAGCCCCAGGACTTGTTTACATAATTGTAATAATGCTTCCCAGTGACTCTGGAGAGAGTTCAGTTTACACAGCAGATTTCATTCATTGTGTGATTTCTTAGTGTTCTAGAAACTTGCATCATTTTCTTTATTGAACTTTTTTTTTTTGTCTTGAGAAGATACCAGAAGCTTAAAATTAGTGATTTTCCTAAAACCCTTGCAAATGCAGCAGCTCTCAGTCTCCTCTGGAGGTGTCACCTTGGAAGGCAGGTGCAGAACTGTTTACCACAGGCAGACGTGATCGCGCCGGTCTAAATTAAATCTACCCGAGATGGTTAGCAGGGAGCTAATCAAATCACTTGCACCATTTGATCTGCTCCCATCGTCTTTCATTATCAAAGCTCATTTAAACTGCTTTAAACTAGAACTGAACTGATAAAACAGATAAATTCATACATCTGTGAACACGTTCTGAGCCTAAAAGCTAGGCATAAAACTGCCTAAAACTAACAGTTTATCATATACTGTACCTTGTCATCTGAACAGTTCTATAAATTTAGCCACTCTTAGTTTTGTTTTGAACAATGCAGAATAGCTTTTCATTACCATGCAGTATTTTTAACTAATATAGCAGATAAAAATTAACATTCTGCCCTTAGAATTATCTCATTTCCTTATGGGTAGTAGACAATATATATGGAGTTGTTGGGGCATTGCTTTAGAAGCACTGTTACTTTTTCCCCATAGTAATTAAAACAACACTTGAAAACAACAGCAATTTCCTGTGGATGGTGTGTAATCTCTACGTAATTAATAGGCTTTTCAGCTCAGTATTGGAATAAAACCAGTCAATATTGTGTTCCCCCATCCCCAGTTGTATTACACCAGATCAGTGAATGTTAACTAAACAGATCTGGAAGTAGAAAAGAACTGGGCTATTAGGAGAATTCTTATGAACCTCTTTCTACCCCTGCACATTTGAAAAGCTGTAATTTTTAGTTTTGGTTTACTAAGCAGTGATATTTAATTGTTAATAATCCATCCTCAGGTTTGAATTGTGCTGTAGAGTCCGTGCCATCTGCAATACCTTTGATCTGGCAGCCACAAAAATTAGGTGATTGAAGGTAAAGCAGTCACTGGGACTTGATTCCTGATCAGTTTTGCAGGCATTTTTAATGCTTTTCCATCTAATTAGTAAATCACTACTTAAATTAGGCCCACCAAGCTGAAACCGAGGTAAAAAGATGAGGTAAAAGCAAGATGTAGTTGCTTACTGTATGTAGTACAGATAGGACTGGATTTTGCAGAAGCCTGGGGCTTGGGAAAGGTGCCTCTTTTTTTCGAGTGAAATTACTTACCTCTTGGAGCTGACAGGACAGTTGAAGTATTTCTGAATACATAAAGAATTGGTAGAAAGGGGAGCAATTGTAAAATGGTTTTCTGTGTGCTGTGCTGAATGGTGAGCTACCTTTTGAAAGATTTTAATTGAATGTTGAGCATATTGAAACAAACTTACTCCCTTCACGTTTAAAGAGGATTTGATGGCTTTAAAGGCAAAATTATGGCTTTGAATTTGCATATAGATTTTGGAAAATAATAGCATAGCTTCCAGCAGAGATATCTTTCATATAAGAGTGTCTCCCCCAAAACTGGTGCTAGTGCACACAGTAGAGTGGGAGTGTTTGCTGCATTTTTGTCTATTAGTCATAGTCCATGTTGATAAAAGACAGGTCTAACTCACCTTCCCTGTGAAACAGACAAATGGTTGAATAAGTTTTGGTCAAATACAGCTATTTATATCTATGGCAACAACACTGCAAAAAGGGGTATCGAAGCCCTGCAAATTAGAGTTAATTTCACTTTGACACAACTTCTTATTAGCAGTAATGTGCAAGAAAGAAAACTGCAGCAAGTTGACCTTTGGTTTCCTGAAGTCAATTTTATTCCCACTGACTATGGCAGTAATACAATGAAGAGCAATATAAAATCCCAAGTATGTAATACCATTTATTCAAAAGGCTTTGCAGGCCATACAGCAAGAAATGCAAAACCTGGCCAGCGAGGCCACAGTGCTGTATTAAATCTGCTCAGCCATGGCTGAGCTCCCCACAGTGGAGTTCTACCATTCCCGAAGTGTCCTGCAGCCTCCTGGGGTCACCTGCACTGTGGTGACAGCTGGGACTCTCCAGGCTTCCAGCTTCTGGCTGTCAGGCTCCACAGGGGTTTCAGCAAGGAACAAATTACAAGGCATATGAATGCCATTATTGTACACTTGGACTTCATGATCCTAAAGGTTTTTTCCAACCTAAATGATTATTTTATTTCACATACTCCTTTTAGCTCTAGATCTTCTGTTGCCTACATTACCTGTAAAAATGAGTATGAATTTTTGTGTATTTTTTAATGCTACAGATACTTTCAGATTTAACCATTCTCTCTTTCAATGGTAGCAGTAAAAAGTGACTCTGCTATCAAAAGTAAGCAGATGACAGTGATCATCACATCTTTTCCTTTTTTTCTCTTTTTTATTTTACTGTCAGTTATCTAATAATGCTACTTGGGATAGAGGAAGTCAGGTATTGATTTCAGCAGATACTGTAAATGTTGCCAAGTTTAGTCAGCTGTGTCTTGGAAATAGAAAACTGCAAATTTTCAGCCACCTCAACGTAAAGATAATGTTCATGCTGAATACCCCAAAAACTAAGGAGAAATAATGATGTTTTAAAAGCATGACAAAGAAATGAGAAAAAGCAAAAATAATTGTGGGATGTGACATAAGAAAAAGTGAGCTTAGGAAGTGGATAAACCCATTTTTTTTTGCACTTACATGTAGCCCCCTGCATCCCTACTCTTTGTCCTTGTGAGCTATGCTTTCCTTGGAGCTGAAAGCAGTGAGGTTCTCTGAGTACCTCGGCATCACTGTTATGCCCCTGCTTCACTTGAGAGCTGTAAAGTCTCACCCTTTGCTTTAATAGCTCCAGTGAGTTTAGTCAAGAGCTTTAATGAAAGTTCCTTGGGAAAGAGGCTTTGGCTTTACATCTCCTGTCAGGCAGACTTGCCATGTTGTGTGCAGCAGTTAAAAAAATAACTACTAATACCAGCAATGAAAACAAGGAGAGCAAAAAAATGCAAGAGTGTGTGTTTCTGCAGTTGTTGGGAAATGGATTATACTATTGGCACTTTATTCTAAGTGCTAAGGCAGTGCTTCTGCTCTTATTTTGTTGCTTTTCTGGAAGATGAACAGAGGGAATATGGAGATAAGCAATTGTAAAGGGAATTTTTGGTTGTCTAAGCACATGCACAAATTAGATTTCCCCTCCCCTGCTTCTTCTGGCTATCTGCCAATTAATAATTTGAATTAACAGGATATGGAAGGTTGGGAGTGTGACGAAATTCAATCAACCTTGAATTCAAAGTCATGGCAGGTTTTTTTATTGTGAAGATGAAGTGTCTTGAAGAGAATTTTGAAAGTGAAGATATATATGTAGTTTGGTAAGGTTTACTTTATTTTGGGATTTTCCTTCCATTTTTTCTGTTTTGTCCAGCTAATTACTACAAAACAATGGTGAGATGAATGAATCCTAAATGAATTGACACTTGAGCAGAGACATTTTCGGTGGCAGGAGCAGTGCTGTAGTGGACAGAGCCATGGCAGGAGGGCTCAGGGCTGCCAGATGATACCTGCCTGTCATCTTTCACTCAGCACAGCCAGCTTTCCTAGGGCTGACTGAAGCTGATAAAACATACCTTTCCAGATGTAAATCAAGGTTATAAAACAAATCTGCAATTGAACCAGACTTCAGAATCAGACATCCTGATTTTTATCCATTTGGTTCTGTCCATTGGTGTGGTTTACAGTGAGGTAACACCTTATGTAGTGCTCAGGCTTAGCAGCTGAGGATTGACAGCAGGGGTCCCAGCCAGAATGGACTGAAGGCTTGTCACAGCTCCTCATCCTGGAACAGCCTGCTTCCACACACCAATGTCCCTCCCTGCCCAAAGCAGGTCAGAGCTCAGAAGAACAAAGTTCTGCAGTGAGACCCATATCTCCTACCAGGCTACAAGCCAGAGTGAGCACATACCTGGGGATTTCATTCTGCCTTCAGCCCTGGTCTCTGTAGCTAACCCAGCCAAACAAAAGTGTGTCTGTGATTCCAGTAATAGTTTACAGGCACAGTTCAGCTATCCAAGAGTGTCATTTTCTCTTTTAGTATGTTATGGGGCATTTATTTTCCTGGGTTGTGAGGTCAGAGAGATTAATGTGTGACTGTAGCAAGTACCAGATACTCTTTTAAAACTGTGGAAATTTTCAAACACAGTGAAGGAAAATGTCAATTCTCTGTCAAAGTATAGACCAAGGAGTTTAATACTGGAAGATGTAATTTGAACTTCAGACAGAGCAGTTTTCCCATGAGTCCCTAGTAGAGACAGAAAACAATGTTCTTTCGTGAATTTTGCTACAGCACTGTGCTAAAGTTACAAAGTTGTTCCAAGTAACAGAAAAAAGGCATGTTGGATCTTTTTTGTGTGCATCCCACGGCTTTATGTGTACTTTATGTCACTTTCTTTGTTATATTTGTAGCTCCATAAAATGTTTCTCATCTTCCATATATAAAAGTATTTGAAACCAGCATGCCATTCATCGTTATCAACAACAACAACCTCTCTTTAAGTTGTTGTGAGTTAATGTAATGTCCAGACCAGGAGGAGAATATGAAAACCACTCTAGCAAGTTCCTGGAATAGCTGTTGTACAGAAGTTGTTATTTGCTGCCTTAGTTACAAGTCCAAGTCCTGAGGCGTTTTCTGTCATGTGTCAGTGCCCCTAGCTGATGTGTAGCTTGGTTTCAGTTACGGCCTGGAGCTACACAGTAATGAGCCAAGCAGGGCAGCTGAAGCACCAAGGGCACCTCAGGTTCTTTCCCAATCTGATATTCTTGGGTAGATAAACTCTTTACTTCTGTACCATGGGATTCACCTTCCCTGTGGTCTCCCAAACTACAGGTGTGCTTTGCTGTCCTTTACTGTGGAAGGAGCCTTCAGAGGCTATGAGCATCTCGGCAGTGTCAAAATTGGTTTTTTTTCTATCTACTAACATCATGTATGTCCACTTACATGAATTGCTGTACAGGTGGTAAATTACCCATTTTGCTAAGCAGCAATCTATATGAATAACTGGTTATCCTCAAAAAGGAATGTAATTCGTGGTTTCTGTTGGCTTTCGTAGAGATAATTGATTGTTATGTTTCAGTCAGGTAGTTTTAATAACGCTGAGGTCAAATATTTGAGTGTGGACTTTTTTTCTTACTGCTTCCAAGACTAAGTGAAGGCAGCCTCAAGGGAATTTTTTGGAAGAGTTTATTCAGATGCTGACTGTCAATAGTATCTCCAATATTATTTCAGAAATGGGTAATAATGGCTGAGTGTTTGCTGTCAAAATAGAGCTGGGGTCAAAAGTACTATTCAACTCCTGAATGCAAATCCCTTGTCACATTTCCCTATGGAAGCAGCAGATAACTAGACTGAACTGAAACTCAAGGCAGTGTGTTTTTTGACACAAATTGAACTCCTGCCAATGACGAATTTCAAGGTACATTGTGAAAATGAAACGATGCAGTGCTAGCTGAAGTGCATGACATAACTATGAATAGATGTACCCATGTGTACGACACAGCTCCTACCTTTCTGTACTTGGAGAAAACAGTTTCACATGCACCAAGGTCGACAGAGTGGTTGTATCCTGCGAAGCTCATGTCATGCATGAAAGTACATAAAGACCATCTGGGAACTATAAAAATAGCCTGTCCTGGCTGGATGATTTGTGTGGTGGCCAAGGACTGATATGCTCATTCAGGAAACGGCAAAACAATGTCAAACTTGTTGGGAAATAACCAGGCTTATTTTCATCCTTGGGAATAGCCTGGTATCTCATGGAATGAAATACACAAGGAGACTTTCAACCACACCGTTTCTAAATACCATAAAGGAGTCCATGTGAACTGAAGTGGTCCAGTGCAGGCAGTGGGAAATGTTAAGATTATTCTTAGTGTTTTTAAGATTTCAGGTTTGCTATATCTGAGAAAGATTGAGAGCAATAGCAGAGTTTAACTCGTATCTAATTTTTTTCTAAGTTTTTACACTTTTAAAGGGGCTTTTTTTAAGTTTTCAGATGAGGTTATATCAATTTATCATTTAAAAAAAAAGCCAGCCACATGCTGGTTAGCCTTGTCCAGCTATCTCCAAATGGTTTATATAATGATCTTATGTGAAGATGGTTCATAAAGCAGGACTGAAATTTTTTAATTGACCTACAGGAGTGCAAGGCATACAACTTAAATCTGGGTAACATTGGCCAGACTTTTTTTTTTTTAAGCTGAGTTTAGGAAGGATGATTCTAAACCAAGAGATGTATCTATAGACAGTGAAACTCTATTTCAGTCTTCCTGTGAAGCAGAAGAAATAGAGATATTAATGATGACTGATTTTCTGGTGAGCATTTAATGTGTCACGGGTGTCACAACAGCAGCTTCTGAGCACAGTTGTAATGAGGTTATCATACCTAAATGACTTCTGTAGAAGCCCTTAACCTGAACACTGTAACTTGTGACAAGTCTGTCTTCTGGTTTTTATTGTTAATGGATATGCTAGATAAAGCTGTGGTCTCTAGCCACATCAGGCAGTCCAGGCACTATTTTAAATGCTGTTAGGAAGTCAAGGAGATGCTATTAAGAGAATAGCTGTAAACCACCTCCTTGGTCTGGTTTAACATAGAGCATCCAATTATTGCCATACATTTCTGACCTCCAAACTGCCATTTTGTATTGAAGACAGTGTATTAGTCTGAAGGAACTGGATGCAATTCTGTTAAATAGATTTTGAGTCCTCTAAGGGCTTGTTCTGTCACTTATTTCTATTACCTACCAGCAGAGTGCTGTGTACAGACAGGGAATTCTGCTGCACCCCATTAATTGAGTAAAAACTAACTACATTTGTGTTTTCTTTCGTACTTTTGGCTAAACTTGGATCAAGATTGGAGATTTGAAAGGGCCATGCCATTGTATCCCCAGTGGCCTCCACTAGCAAATTTTATTTGTTAACTTAGGCCACACTCAGCCAAAATTTAATCTGATCTGTGGGAAATAGGAACAGCTATAGGCTTCAGAGGGAGGTTGATTTCTGAATTAACACAAGATTTGAGATGTACTCACTGCTCTTTGGTCTCCTGTTTGGTTTTTGTCATTATTATAATTGTATAGAAAGGAATTAAACTAGTATAATCTTATAAAAGGAATGAAAAAAAACTTCTTTTGAGTGTGGAAGAACATACAGGATATACTTGCTACCATGAAAACCTTGGGATTTTTTCTATTTTTCCAGAGGTATAAGAGGATTTAGTGTGGAAGAATCTGTTCATTCTTCATACAGGGATAGTTTGATCTTCTATCTGAAGGCAAAATCTTCAGAATAGTGTTTTCATATTTATTATTAGTTATATTTCAGATCTTGTCTTGGGAATACTTACACTGTAGTTTTTCATTTTCCTCTGTGTAATCCCTTACTTCTGAAAGTGACATGAGTGAGTATTCTGCTCACACCTAAAGAAAATGGATGATTTCTTGAATGACAAAAAGGCCATTTTGCCTAAGAGGTATAGTTACAGGCACCCGTTCCCCTGGAGAAAAACGTGTAACACATTTATTCCACTTGCTGAATACAAGTCTTCATTCATGTGTGATCTTGTGAGGAAGGAGAAATTGGAGCTGGGTTTTTTCCCAGGTTTCTTGAGTGGTTTCAAGTCAGGGAATGTAGTGTGGGTGTTCCAGGAGTTGTAAAATATTTGGAATACTGACTTGAAGCAAAACCAATTGTGCAGCTTTCCTGCTTTATAGCCTCACCTGTAATCAAAGTAAATGATGTTTCCTCAATACCATTAGAGGGTGCAATTAAACAGCAGGAATTAAATAGGAAAGCATTTCTTTTCTCTTGGAATGGAACCTTTCTTCAGCTGGCATTCTCATCCACCACAGCTTTCACTGGGCCAGGTCCCACACCTGGCAGCCTCTTCCTTCTTCGCTGTGCCTGTTGTCCTTGCCTTGTCATTGAAGCTTTTCTTGTGTTTCCCTGTGCTCAGTCCTGCCCATCAGCTCTCTCACCATGCAATTTGCCACCAGTCTCCTGAATTTAAGCCCTACAGTTCAAGCTTGGCTTAGACCTTGCCCCATGTGCAAGTCCACAGGCTCAAGTGGTTGGTTCCAGGGAGAAGCTCAGGGAATGGATTTTGCCTCTGCAGGAGAAAAAGTGACTCCAGCAACAGGTGGCTGGAGAGGCTGTACTGGTTGGTGGCCTTTGCAACTTCAGTTTTAACATTCCCATTGTAAGATACTTGTGTTAGAACTCTGTGGTAATTTGTATGTTATGTGGTTCTGCGTCCCATGGATTAGTGTATGTAGGCATCAAGTGTAAATGGCTTACCCCTCCAGCTTCACTTCATAGGCATTTTAGCAACTGGCTTTTAAATTACTTCATATAAGCACATAAATTAAATAAAAGTATCTTTGTAAGCAAAAAAGATCCTTATAAAAAATTAAAGTTTTAATTTCACTTTATATAAGCTAATTGCCCCGGTTTAAAAATACCCCTGCTGCAACAGCGTATTTGCTTAGAAAAGTGATTTAAAAAGTTGGGACATGATATTATTCTCTCACTGGCTAGCTCACATGGTGTAAAATAATTGTAAGGGTCTCATTTGATATTAATAGTTATCCATTGCATCTTCGTGACTTTATATGTCTTACAGAATTGTTTGCAAATTTAATAATAAAAAGAACTGGACCATACTTTGTGATGAAGTAACAGCAATACTGTGCATGCATTTATGGTGCTGTTGGATTCATTATAACTCATTTTAAGTCAGGGATTTGTTTGTTATTTGCTTCTACTTCCACCTCATAGAAATATATTTGACTTCTTGTCCCCAGTCTCTTCTTTCCTCCACTTCCACTTTATTTTTATAGTAAAAAATATGCAACTCAGTCAAGAGGTCAGTCATCAGGTGACTGAGTACTTGAACCATCACCATGAGCATGTCAGCCACCCTCTGCATGAATTAAGAAGAGCTTTGTGGAAGCTCAGTAGAGAGGATGGATGCAGCTCTGCTGGTTGCTGCTGCTGTAACCAAGAAGGAGCTGAAAGTTCAGTTAAAGTAGGATTGGGGGGGCAGGTGAGCAGCTGACACATGGGTGAATGTTTCTGATCTTTTTAATACGTCAGAAGCATTAAGAGCTCTTACACACTGGCATTATTAGGCAGATGGCCTGATTTGAGGTGGAGCTAGAAAGGCTGTTGTTAGTTTTGCTTTCTGAGGAACAGAAATGATTTTGTTATTGTTACTAACAGTTGAAATCATCAGAGAGGCTAGAGATATGAATTTGTGAAACATGCTTGACATTTATGTTCATGTTGTGTCATATGAGGTGGGAGATTAATCTCTTAATGTGAAAATTGGCACTTGCATGTGCATAAAACTATGCTTTTCTTAGACTATCATTATCATTATTGATTTTATACAAAAATGCCGTGTTGTTTTGTTTTCCTACATTTTCTATTGTATTCCTTCCAAAAGGAATGCAAAGTTTATAACTAATTATAAGCAGTTTTCTTTGTCAATGAAATGTGCCTGAATTCCTAACCTCCCCCAAAAAAGTCTTAATTGCTTGACCTGGGTGTATGATAAATGCTGTATTGGAGTGTCCATGTCGGGTCTTAAAATCAGAAAGTTGAGAATTTAAAAAGATACATGCTATAAATCCTATTACTAGTGAGATCACATAAAGTAAAACCATTTAAAGTTGTTTGTTTAACAGGCCTTCATTGCATTTTAGTGACTACATGTCTTAGAGAGTATTTTGCCGTTTTAATAATCATGGAAGACTTGTGCATAGGGTAGGGTTTAAAATGTCAGCATCTAAAAAGGAAAATTTCTTAAGGAAATACCTGCGGTAGTATTTTCCTTTTTTCCAGTCTTATTTTCATTTTCCTAAAGAGAATAAAAATCTATCACCCAGTCAGGTAATAGTGATGTATTACTATGAAGTGTAGAAAAGGTGAAACTTTCTCTGTTTTTAAGATTTCTTTCACAAGGTTTTTGATTGGAAGGAGGATCTTCTTCATCAGTATATTTGGTGAGGCAAATCTGTCTTTGGACCTAAGCATTCATAAATATCAGGTTAAATCTTGAGGCATTTATCAAAACAGAAGAAAAAGGAATAAATTCTTGCATCATTGTGAGTCTTACAGTTTTCTTTGCTGGCATTAGGGTTTAGAATATATTAGCAGTTTATTAAGAGTTAAATGTTTCAGCAATTTTCAAATTAAAATTTGATCCAAGTAAAATACAAGTCCTTATAAACAAACAGCTACGCTATTAAAGTCTGTGCTTAACTGAAAGAGAAAAAATGGTAGAGGAAAAAGAAATCTTTATGTTTTTTAAATTATACTTTTCAATTTTTTTAAAATAGTTCACTAAACTAGCCAAGTCTTATAATTGAGTGCTTAGGAGAAAAGTACTTGGCTCATAAAAAAAATAAAAGTAAGATGTCAATAAATAGAACTCTGGGGCATTAAAGTTCAGTTCTGCAGGAATAAGTGACTAATAAAAATTAGTATGAAGAACCACAGAGAAATTTAAAAATCATAATTTGATTATAATATTTTTTCCTCTGAAATACTTGTTGGAAAGAAAGTATTCTCTGCTCTGGTGATATGAGAAACCTGAGACTACCACCTCAGCTGTCCATAAGCCTGTAGCCAAGATGCCCTTTGCCCTTCCTGTGCTTGTCCCATCCCTCACCCTTTCCCATGCATCAGCCTGTGGAAAAGGACTCTGATCTCTTGTCAGAGACAGGAACCTTTGTCAGAGATAGCATTGCCTCCCTGAGTAGGAAGCAAAGTTAATACAAGGAAAATATTTTGATAATTGAATTACAGCCTCTAACAAACCTGTGTGATGTGTATACAAGTAGTATTTTCAGAAGGCTTTATTTTAGTCTAATTTATACGGATTTTCAGTGTGACAGCAAAGGCTCTGCCATGAAAGCAGTCCCTGCCAGACTTCAAATCCCCGCTCTGAAATACAGAGGCACTGGAAATTCTCATTGAAACACTGAAATTGTGTAAATATTGGCAAAATTGAGTTTTCCCAACCTTTGCTTTTTTGCTTATGCCTTCCAGAAAAAAAAATTTGCCTGAGGCAAAGATTCACTGTGAAGCTTTACAGTCCAAATAGTTAAAATGGAGTCAAATCATAAATGATAATATAAGCTTATAACATGTCATGCTTAAATATAGGTGTTGATGTCTGCTCCTTGCATAATACTACAAAGGCCCTGAGTTTCTGTAGAAATAAGGAGACCAATTTTGTCTTCTCTTAATAAGGAAATGTAAAACATACGTAAAAAAGAATGCTGAAGAGTGAAAAAAATTAAAGAAAATTTATCATTGGAAAAATGCTCATATTTAAATCAATTTTTCATTGATGCTGAAAAAACATTGAGATATATATGATTCATGATTCAGCAGCCAGATACTTGCAATAAACCAAGTGATTTATTAATTAAGAGTGGTTACAAATCCTTGCTGCTTTTCCTGGTCCTTGCAAGTCTCTCAGTTCTTTGCTCCATAGTGGTTTTGTTACAGCAACTTGTAACCAGGTGTAAAGTGTGCTCTCCTGGGAGCTGGTAAATGCAAGCTTGAACTTGCTAATTCTTAAGTGAATACTTTAATCTTCAGTCTCTTAAATCTGTTATACCACTTCCACTGCCACCTTTCTCTTTTTTTCCCTTCTCAAATAAAAGTTCTGAGTCAGTTCTCCACAGCCAAAAATACAAATCGGAGCCTGGATTTGGAGCGGAAATTTGAAGCAATGAATCCCAGTCTCAGACGAGTGTCTAATCCACGTCTACAGGAAAACACATAAATCTTTGAAACAGGCACATAACTCTCCCTATTCCTTGTTGAGGGAATTTCATAGCTAACTAGTCTTTGAGAATTATGTTCCAGGAGCTGGATGACTAAAATACCCACTTGGTTACAGAATCCTTAGAAGATGTAATAGGCATGACAGTATGGAGTGTTACCCTATCTACCTTCCTGCATGTCTTTTCCAAATAAAATGTCTTTATTCCAAATAAAACTAGTAGAGAGGACAGTGAGTAAGATTGTTCTAGTTTGGAAAAATTGCTTCCCTTGAATTTGTGCTGGTACTGATGTTCATTTTAAAGCCACATGGAGGTTTTGCCTCTTTATAACCCTGGTGTAATTTCTTTTTGTGTGAACTAGAAGACAGAAATAAGCTGGGCAGTGTGAGTGGGAGCACAAGGGAAGGGGAGTGATTGTCCCTGTTTGTGTGACTCCTGTCAGACCCATCCAGATACTGCATCTGGTTCTGTCAGCTGGCACAGGAAGAATGTGCACGAGCTGAAGGGTGCTTGGGAGGAACACAGGGCAATGGGGCTGGAGCACTCACACTGTGAGGAGGGAGTGGGGGAGAAGGGCAGCCTGGACAAGGAATGGCTCTGGAGCACCTGGCAGCCCCCAGCACCCACAGGATGTCCTTGAGATGGAGCCAGGCTCATCACAGCAGCAGGCTGGCAGCCTGAGACACAAGAGTACAAGTTGCAGCAGGTTTGGACTGGTTTTAAGGAGAAGCTTTTCCCAAGGTGAGGAGTGAGGCAGTGGGGCAGATCACCACCCAAGGGTCTCTGCCATCCCTGTCCAAGGAGGGTTTCAAGCTCTGAAGGCTGCAAGCTGTGAGCAGCCTGGTCTGACCTGAGAGCTGACCCTTCTTTGGGCAGGGATGGGACCAGAGACCTCCTGAGATCCTCTCCAGCCTGTAGGTACCCAAAATCATACTGGTGTTCAGCAGCTTTTATAATATTTCTGTAATAGCAAGCATATGATTGACATCTGCTTCAACCTTCCTGATCAGCTCTAGCTTCCCTGGAGTCCTTCTTAGAGGGAAGGCCAAAAATGTAGAATCGTTTTATTCTCTGATAAAGTGATTCTTGTCCAGGGATTAAAACCTTTAAAAGCTTCTCAAACTCTGTATGTATGGATTTAAGGCTTCAGTTCTCGGTATCTTGATTTTTAAGGCAGGGGAGTGGTTTTTTTATTTAATCTGAGTTAACTAATAGCTGTGTCATAATATATTAAAATCCTTCCTGAGAAGTATTTAACTGAAATTTTTTATGAAAACCTTAGATTATGTCATGTCTGTCTCTGACTCCCAAAGGATTTTTTAGTTCATCTTAGTTTCTAGGCTGTTTAGCTTTTTCAAAAAGGAGGTTAAAAAGCTTTCCTCTTAGCATTGCCTTTTAATCTGTAGACTTTGCTATTTATATTAGGGCTGTGTAGGACTTCATGATGCTGCCACCAGAAATATGATTCTCTTTCATTTTGTGTTGTTCATTCTTCACCCACAAAAAGCCAGGAAAGTCTGAAATGTCAAAGAAACTGCCTCACCCCTCTTGGACCATTACAGCGTGTAAGGGGGGGGAAAGGATGGATTAAAAGGCAGATAATATGTGTGATAGTGTTGTATAATTTGGAGTATATTACTGGATTTTTCTGAATTTTTCTTAGCTATTTAAATCCTGCCTATAGAACATTGAGATGAAAAGTTAAAAGAAAGATAAATCAGTATCTGAAGTTGGTGGTTGAGGTAGTTTTATTAGACAGAAATTTCTCAACCTTAATTCTTTATACTGATTTTTAATGGGAAGTTTCTCTATAAAATATTTAGCCATGTGAATGCAGAAGAATAACCGAGAAACAAGTTTTTTACTTTAGTGATTGCTTAGAAGTTTCTGCAGGCATTCTTTAAAAGTAAATTATTTCCCTTCATCCATCCTCCTTCCCTCTCCACCTTCCAACAAGGAAAGTAGTCCTATACCTTCCATAAAATGGAGACATTTAATAACCGTTCTCCAGAGCTCAAACCAATATAAGCTGAATGGTTATGTTTAAAAAAAATGAACACGCACACCACACAAAAAAATGCTGCAACAGATTTCCACTAAGAGCTAAATACACAGCAGTGAAATGTGCTGAATTTATGTATATATTATTCTGTTCCACTGTGCTACCCTATGCAATCTTTGTCCTTTCAGCTTTTAACATTGACATTCTCTTAGGATTATTCAAGGGAAAACATGAAGTATTTATAGCCATAGTTAAAATCTTTATAAATAGTTTATAATAGAAACTGCCATAATAAAAGTTTGAAATAGTTTCCATTATAGTTCTTTGTTTTTATATATTCTAAAATTTACAAAATACTTGTTATGGGGGGATGAAATTTTCCATGCTGTGAGTCTGAAAAATATTTTTTCTCATTAATTTGGAGTGTAATCCTTTCAGCTATTTTGGAATTATAGACAAATGGGGAAAATGTTTTTTCCCTTTTTATAGTAATAAAAATAAAGAAAATCTTCAGATACATTTTTAACAATACTACAGGGGAAACAAGTGAAGGTTGAAATATGTAGCAAGATCTCCTTCCTTTGCTTTCTGAGGGGGAAAAAACCGTTGAAAATTATGGAAAAATAACATCAAATTGTTTCCAGTAACATCTGCTAAGCTTATTAGCAGAAACTAATAAAAACACACCCCCTTAATGACATCGCTACACATTCCCTTTGCCTGAGGCCATCCAGACATGAACTAGCTGAGCTGCTGCAGCTCCCTGCTGCTCTCTAGACCTTGGTGGCTCTCGCTTACTGGGCACATCCAGACTGTGAGGTGTCAGGGATGTGCCCATCTCCACCTCCCACATGTAGGGCCAGCCTGCATGGCTAGAAAACTGTAGGTTAGTTAGCCTGGCACATATTTGTGATGGTTTCTCTCAAGTAGAGCTTTGCTAAGTCCAAGAGAAGACTTTATCATGCAAGTTACCAGTGTTGTCATCAGACAGTAGTACCAGAATGGTTTTCACTCTTAGTTATTCTCCAACTGTACTTGTGTCAAGCTGTCCTGAAAGACACTAAGCCAGAATGAAATTCATATATGCATGGAATTGAAACAGGTTTTGCTGGGTATTTGGGTCCTGTGGAGGGATGTAGCGCACAAACCTGCGGATATGTGGATGAACAGGCCCTTCTGCAGGGTGGCAATGCTGTGTCTGTGCTGCCACTTGCCTGGAGAGCTCGGAGGGTGCCCTGGGAGAAAGGGAGAAGGTACAGGATCAAGTCCCAGAGTCCTGTGTGCTCACTCCTGTGCATGCCATTCCTGTGTTCTGGCAGTGCTCAGGTGACCTGTCTGTAGCATGTTGTTACTGGAAGTACCTACCACTGTACTGGGCTCTGACACCACTCACCACAGTAAGGCAGTGTGGTCTGGGTTTTATAACGAGGATTTACCCTTAGGGTGGTATAGGAAACAGTTCGTGTAAGAAACATGGTAAAAAACCACACATGGATGTTTTATCCTTACCTTACTCTTCAAAAATAAGGTGCACAATCAAGACACAGTCCAGGTCTGCAGTTAAACACTCAGATGTGTTTGAAAAGATCAGGATTATGACCCCAGTTATCACTTTTACCATTTTTAGCAGCAAAGATAAAAACCAGAAATAATCAAAAAAGTCTTATTCAGATATCTGTCTTTTAGGCAAATCCTTCAGACTGTCCCTCATTTGTCCTGGCCCATTGCTCTTGTGCTCCTTGCCCTGCAATTGCCTTATTTAAAATGGGTGCCATGGCTGGTAATCCCCACTGCCCATATAGCAGATGGCTCTGAGCCTTTGGGAGGTTTCTGGAAGCTCCTTTTGTGTCCCAGCAACATGCTGTCACTCAAAGCCAGTGTTTTTTCTACTAGACCATGGCCTGTCTCATCACAGTTGGTGCCTGCTAGTGCCCATTCTTACAGATCAGCTCAGGACTCAAGATACTTCACATTTATTTTAGTGTATATTTATTTTAAGTGTCAGCTGAAAAAGAAACTGCACTTTATTCTAGCTTTTTGGGAGGAATGTTCATTCTGGAGGTTCAGCTGTGTCAAGTTATATTAAGTGAAAAGTTAAATTTGAGGTAGTATTAATACAATTGCACTCTCGCCAAAAGTAAAGAAAATAGGATATCACTAGAACAATTGTGCCATCTTTTTAAAGTTGCAGTCTTCCTGAAGGTCTTTGAGCACATAGCACTACTTGTAAGATTTAAAGCACATTTTTGTTGTATGACGTGCATGGAAACGCACGCGCACAAAGACGGTTGGTTACTACACCATCAGACAATCATGTATTTTGGCCTAATTGGTTTGAAATGAGTGGACACATACCATTGTCCCTGGGTTTGTCCTAATTGCAATTTTGTGCTCATGTAAGGAAGAAATTCCTTGGTTCTATTTAGTGGCAGCATTCCCAATTGACTTCAGTTGTTCCAAGACTGATGAGGTATCTTGGTTCTCAAACTAAATCCAATCATGTGTTTTGATTTCTCAAGCCTCTGTAACTCCTTCTTTTTTATTTTAAAACAACTACTTTCATTTCATTTGCAAGCTCTAGGTCTACTGTTAACCATTGCTTTCCCATTAGTCTTTTTTTGGCTTCCCACAGCTTTCCATATATTAGTGTAAATAATATTTCTGTTTATTAAAAAATCTAAGGTGCCTCTTCTTAGAATGAAGCTATGAAAGAGGTATAACACAATTGCACTAATTAGGAAGAGCAGTTGTGGGTTTTTTTTCCTTTTTTCCCCTTAGCAAAGAGACAAAAAGGAAAAATCAATACTGGAAAACCCATTTCATTCTGCAGCAAAGGCAGTTGGAAAAGATCCACTTGAACTCTTAGAATTGAAATGCTGGAAGCTGATGTAATTAAGTAAACCAGCTGAGAACTGAAAAACAACCTGATCTAACTAAGGGATTATAAGTATGAAAGATCTGATGCACGGTTCAGAATCTTTTGATAGAGGAAGTAAAGTTTGCTGGGAATTTGGTGATTAAAGACTTGTCTTCTGTTGATGATTAGTTATTTTGCTCTGGGAATTGTTGATTAACTGAAAAATGTTTGAATAGCACTTACAAATTGTTGGAATATCTCCTGTTGCCCTTTCTTTAAATAAATAGATGTGGGTTTGGTTCCAAATGGCTCTTCAGTTTGAAATGTAATTTATAATTTAATGAAAAGTAGTATTCATGCAGAAATAAAGCTTTCTGCAATTATGTCCACCAAAGTGTTTAACTGGCCAAATTATTCTTATAAATATCTTTGTGATACTTTTTTTCTTAATTTTATTTTTTGATAGTTTACTGGTGCAGTGCTATTTTGTTAACATCATTTCCAGAACAGGACAACCATTTTGATAATTCATTGCAGATTTTTAAAATAATAAATACAGTAGGAACAGTTACGATTTATAAAAAGTTTCATCTGTTCAAAGGCAACTCTTTATAGATAATGCATAGTAAACCAACCTTCTCCCTGAACAGCATTTTGATTTTATTTAAATGAAAACCTCATTTTTGCCAGGTTTGCCCATAGAGCATTTGATTCATTGAGAGTGACCTCTTGAAGACAGAATTGCAGGTTAATTGATCACTACCACATGTCTGTAGGTGGTATTCCTCCTTTTTCTCTGATTGACACGAAATTTGGAACACTGATATGGTTGAGCTCACTGGCTAATAGAATGAGATACCCTAATGTGTCAAGATCCAAGGTAGGCTTTTATTATATCCATGCCATTTTTTTCTGAAGCTCTCAGGTACAGATTCAGTTACAACTTCTCATCTGAGTGTGGTTTTACAGGCAGCAATGAGAATGGGAGTGAGCTGCGGCTCCCCGGGTTTGTTTTGGTTTAGTGTGGTCTTTTAAAAATCAGCAGAAGGTCACTGTAAATAAATAAACTTAAAACCAAAATGAGAGCCAGGCTTAACATTTGGCAGTGCAGGATTTCTGACAAGCCTATTGCCTCTGTTATTGAGGTCTTTGTCCTTACTGATGTGCTATAAACATGGGTGACAGACATCTAAGTGAGACAGTGCATACTGTACAGCTCAATAACCATTCCCAAAGGAAATCACTCTGTTCTGGGGAATCTCAGCTTTTGTTTTTCCCAAAACGACAAATTTTCTACTGTTCTTGTAAAGAAAGTTTCAAAATATTAAGAGTATAAGTGATGCAAAGACATCTTTGAGCATCTGTAACAAGCACAGAACAACAGATCTGAGATATTCGAATCACCTCCTTTTTGTCACTGAATGGTTTGGGTGACATATGGTGATCATTTACAGAGTGAAGATCGTTAACATATTTGCAAGAAAGGCCAGGGAGATATGGTGCAACTCTTACTGTGAGCACATCTTGATTTGTTTTCCTAGAGTGCAAGGTCTCTAGAATGGGCAACTGTTATTATTTTAGATTTAGTTTTTTTGAAGCAAGGTGTAAGCCTTACAAGGAGGAATCAAGAAGTCATGCTTGCTCAAACTGCATTTTGAACAGGGTTCACTGATAATTTGGTCACAGACATGAGTGGAATTAGGAAAGAACCATTCTTCCATGCTTTATACCTTGTAATTAGAAGGAGTGTGATGGTCTCAATTCCCTTGTCAGGATACTTGCATAGAAAAGATGTTTTGCTCCTTAAGTTCAAGAAATGGCAGGAGACACTGTGAGGGGAGAAGAAGCAGAGTGTGCTCTTTTCCTCTCCCAGAAGTTTGGTGTGGCATTTTGAGAAAGCAGGATGCTGGAGTTTCTCCTCGAGAAGAGGCAGCTGTGATAAAAGCCAAGACGGAGGAATGCATTGGTGAGGGCCAAGCAGAGCTCGTTAGCCTTTGGGGAAGAGCTGCTGGCTACTGACTCTGTTCTGGCTCTATGGTTAGACACAGCCAAGAAATACAGAAGCATAGGACTCATTGAAAGTTTCTGATGAAAGTATTTTTCAACAGAAAACACAGAGATTGCCTAAATGACTCATTTTGTGAGAAGTGGCTTCTGGCTTTGGGAAATGTTTTTCATTAAACTACAGAGCATATACAAAACAGTCACACATTGATTTGGCTGTGCTGTCACGGTGGCTTCCTAGAGTCTTTTTTAGTAATTACATTCACATCCTCTTCTCTGAGATGGAGAGACTGTGTTGGGTCCTGAAAGATGCACTTTGGTGCACAGATCCATTTTGGATGAGAAAATGGGAGCATAAGTGTGGAACTCTGGTTCCCATGCAACAGGGCATCAAATCGACAACATTAAATGTTTGAACTTTCTGGAATGTTTGCATTTTAAGGGAACCTCTGCTTTTTGCCTTTTTTTCCCGAAAGCAAATATACAATTTCTCTTCCCACCTCCTTATCATTTTAATGACAGCGTTTCTGTTGTCATTAAAATTTCAGTTGTGAAAAGACATTTTGGCCTCTGCAGGAGATAAATGAAAATTTGTGTTCTTCAGCTGGGGTTTGGAAGTGAGGGGAGTAAGTGAGGGGGTCATAGAGGAAGAAGGGGAGAGTGTTTATTTTACCACAGTGACCCAAAAATAAACCCCTCCCAAGAACTGACAACTGCTCAGTACTCAGTTAAAGCAGACTGGAGCTTGCAGAATTTTTCAAGGTATAAAATGAGGGCCAGACCCAGCCATCTGATAAATTTCTGTCAGCAGGGCTGGATGCACAAATGGGAAGTACCCGAGTTCCTATTTAGGTTTCAGGTTTAGGTTTTAGTTTTGGTGTTTTCCCTAGATGTCTGACCTTCCTGAGGGCAAGATTGACTGGTAATTCTCAGTCTCTATGGATGGCATGCTGGCTCAAGTAGCAAGTGTGAACTCATTTCCCAAAATAACTCATTTCCCCTGCTCTGGGGTTGGCCTGGAGGGTAGGACATGGCTCTGGAGGACCCAGTGACCATCATTTAGAAATGAGGCAGAGGAGTTGAGTCTTTAGATGCTATTTCAAAATTGATCATTTTCCCTTCGTTCTTCAGCCAGATCTCCCTTTTTTATGGCAGCAGTGCTAAAATATGCCTGGCAAAGGAAGAGCAATACTTTTGAGTAAGGGGATGATGGGATGTAAATAAACTATTCTTAGCTGACCTGGCTGTCACTGTGCTGAACCATGGCTATACATGAGGGTGCCTTCTCCAGAGCCACTTGCATGGCCCATTAGCAGGATTGCCTGTGCTCCAGGATGGTTTAATTTGAGAACAGTGGTATGTCAGTGCACAGAGCCAGATCAGGTCCTGTGGTTACTCTGGGATTCAGGCTGTCCTGGCTGCCCAGAGCACAGGGAAGTGTGCTGCAGTTTTAATAGCAGTGAATGCCAGGTGAGCCATTTGGTTCAACAAAAGACAAGCAGCCCTAGAAGCACAATGGTGGTATTTGAGGTAATATCCCAGACTTTTAACCCTATATGGGAAGCATTTCTGCAAACCTATCCTGATAGATCTAAGAGCCGGGTGTTTATTTTCAATAAGTGTTACATTTAATTTTGAATGATCATGACAACTCATCCATCCACTGATGAGGTTTGTATGTTTTTGCATCCATTAT
This sequence comes from Toxostoma redivivum, assembly GCA_013397375.1. NCBI lineage: Eukaryota > Metazoa > Chordata > Aves > Passeriformes > Mimidae > Toxostoma > Toxostoma redivivum. The sequence continues at coordinate 743,080 of VXBI01012947.1, forward strand.
ATTTTAAGAAGTCTTAATTGGCTCAGGTCACATGTTTGGGCATTCTTAAATATCTACAGGATCACAAGCCAAATTTTTAAAGCGAGGTTGAAGTAAATAGAAGTTCCCATTATGTGTAATTGGCTGCAGGAAAAAGTGTTTTAAGTAAAGAAAGTTCAAATATGTTTGAATGCTTTTTGCTAATCCTCCTGACATTTTGAAGAATTAAGATGTTATTGCTGGTTTAAATGTGAAACGTCTCCAAAGGCACATCAGTATTGTTTATAACTGCACTTCATTTCTTTAAAAAAACTATTAATCTAGGTAATACCAGTTGACAGTAACAAAAGGAGGCCATCAATTAGCAGAAATAAATTTATCACAGTGGTGACTGAAAGTTTCTGTGATTTCCTACAGAAGTTTACATTTCTACATTTAAAAAATATATTGGGGAGGAGGCTAGTTATTTGTTCCTTACCACTCAGTCTTGAAAATACACAAAGCATAAGGATGTTCCTCTCCTCTCCACCATGTCTTTTTTATTTGGACTCTTTATTTGCAGAGAAGCAGGGAATCAGAAAGAGCATTAATGAAATCGAGTGTGGTCAGCCAAATTTCTAATGAATAGATTTCTCTGAGTAAAAGCCAAAATCTGTGTCTTGCTTTGGATGGGTAAGAGTTTTACAGTTGTGCATCTGATTGCTACACTGGCATCTGTGGGAGAGAAGAAACCTTAAATATATGGGTGGAGATCATCTGGTCATTTGTTGCATGGTAACAATGTGTGTATAAAGATATGATCTGACACATGTCAAAGTAATTCCTGTTGACTGACTTCAGAGAAAATGCATTGTAAATTCAACTATTACTGGGTGTACTTGGGATTCTGATACAAAGGTAGCTGCTATAGAGGGGTTTCTTCTGGAGCTGGGAGACTGTTTTGCAATCACGCTGATTTTCTCTGATTTTAATTAATTTAAGAAAAGTCATCTTTAGAAAAACAAACAAAACCCAGCATTCTTCCTTTCCCTTGCCTCCGCTTTCCCAAAGCAACCCTCTGCATATGGGAAATACCATGTTAATATCTAAAATTGTCAGGATGCACCCATAAGTGGCATCTGAACGTTTAGATTTCTTTTTTTTTAATAAAGTTCATCTTACCACAGAGTACGTCATTGCTGAAACTGAATTTTTGTAAGTGGTTTCATCTTTACCAACTTTCCTACCACCAAACTCTGAAGCAGCTATTTTTAAAATGCTTTTAAAAGTGGGTTTGGTTTTTTTCAACCCACAGCTATCAAATTCTCTTGATTTATTACTATCATGGCCATAGAAACGATACAGATGTATTTTAAGCACACGGAGATGAAAATGGCCTTAACTATTGCTGTGACTGTCTGTCTTGTTCTTCATTGTATGGCAATGATTATGCAAAAAGGGCACAGGAGGTTATTAATTATTCAGGTCTTAGCGTGTTTATCTGGAAGAAGTGTGTATGAAGTTATACTAAATGTGGTGCTTTCACTGCCTGCAGTTGCCAGCCTTGGTAACTTCAGTCCTAACCACGATCAGTGCTTCCAGTCTCCTAATCATGTGGCAGAGAAGTTTGAGCCCATTTTACAGATGAGGGATTGAGGAGAAAAGAGACTGAGTCGCTTCCCAGGGCAATACGTGGCATGTGTGACAGGAATGGATGTTGGATACAGCTGATGCTGTCCTCAGCCAGAATCTTAGTAGAAAGCATTCATCCTTTCCAAAGGAGATGAAATTTTCCTTACGGAGACCGAATGATTTTCAGTACTTTGTTTTGTCTTGTTGTCCAAGAAATGCAAACTGTAACAATTAAGACTCAAGTATTTGAGGAAGATGTCTGCCAAATTAGCAAGCTATGGTTTCATAAGAAAAAACAGCATCCGAGCTATTGATGAAATACAGCCTGGGATAATAAAAGGCTTACCAGGGTTCGAAAGACCTCCATTTACATAAATATGCAAAGACATCTGTTACAGTCATGAGTGACCTGCTGGTTTAAACCATCAGCAGGGGAAGCGTCCGCGATCACCATTGCCTGCAGTAGCAGGTGCTACTTTAGGCAGCAGGAATTACTGAAGAGGTTTTCGATGAACAAAGAGAACCTTTCCACTTGCCAAGAAGAGACATACGGGAAACCAAAACACGCCTACGGTCTTTCATTTGTACGTGCAGTGAGAGCCCCGTGTGCGCCTCGGCAGCCAAAGCTGTATGGGATCACTTATAGGTATGGTGTGGCTGACACAGCTGCAAAGTTTATGTCTGAAGAGTACTTAGGTCTTTTAAAACCAAACTACTTAAGTCAGATTCCCAAACAGGAATGAATCATCAAGATTTAATGGAAAACATTCAAAACAAATTTATCATCTAAAGCCAGTGTTTTTATTACCAGAGTGTATGCCCAAAATAGTAATGTAAAACCATCATCCTAAAGGTTGCAATTACTTAAATGAAAAATTGGAGTTTAATTCTTGCTCAACATTATTCAACAGAGACATTATAATATTACAGCTTAATATAATGCAAGGGTATTTGTCTTCCTTGTTGGCTCAAGGTATATGGTGTTCTCTCTTTCTCTTCCCCTCCTGCCCCATTCATTGCATAACATGGTTTTGTAAGGAAAGAATCTGTCTTCAGTGGACAAACAACTGGACAAAAAGCTGGATTACAAATTCAGAGCTGCAAAAATATTGTAATTTGGTGTGTTATACATGACTGTAATTGCCAGCAATTCTGAAAACACACAATAAAGAGAAGTCTCCAAAGAACCTGTAGTAAAGTCACACAAGTAAAGGAGTTGACAATTGAAAAGTTTTCCAGTATTTAAAATGCTCCCTCTGACTGTCTCATGTATGTTAAATACTGAATTGTACTAAAAGGTGCAGTACAGTACTTGATTCACAATATTTAATGGTTGCCTCACATTGGGACATTACAGCTCTAATATTTTTATGACATCTTTAAATACCTTAACAATTTCCACCTCTGTTTTGATAACACGTTTCATAGTGAATTAAGATAAAACAAAACCTGTTCTTTTCTCTCCCTTTGAACAGAGCGTGGATCACACTTCTCGTAAACCTCATCATATTGAGGTTGGGCTAAGATGAGCATAACCAGTGACGAAGTGAATTTCTTGGTGTATCGCTATCTCCAGGAATCGGGTAAATTCCTTGTTTTTTCTTCATAACTTCTGGTCATAAATGAAATGGGGTAATGGCATTTTTGCATGATACTGCTCTAGGAATTTTGCCTTGAGTGTTTCAGACTGACAGACTAAATATTTCTTGCACAAACCCCTGTTTCTTTGAAATCATGGTCTAGAACATAATAAAAGTGCAAACATGCACAGGTACAAAATAAACATTGCAGTTAGGCAAAACAAGAAGTAAATAACATTATGTTAACAAATGCTTTGGTAGTTATATCATGTCAGCCAAAGTAATTTTTGGCAGCACAGGCAAAAGCACATGTATGTTGTATCTTTTTTTTTTAGCTACTTGAAATTATTTACACTGGGTTTGTGTTGGCTCTAAAGAGAAATTTGGGTGCAAGTTCTGATGTTTTAGACCATTCTTAGGGTAATTAAGTATGTAACCTGAGCTGCACAAATGTCATCATGGCTCTGTCTCCATACCACTTCCACTTCTACCTGTTTTCATATTGGAAAATACCACGGGGCTTTAAAATCTTTCAAGAAAATTAAATTGCAGCTTATATTTTAGTTTTATTTTATATGCATAGTCTTCTTTCCACTCTTTGACTGCAAGAAGTAGAAAGTCTCTTAGCTAATGGAAAAGTTCTGTTACTGTAGAGATGATAGGGGAGCTGAGAAACACTGACAAAGGATTTGTAACCAGCATCACAGTTTACTTGATACTGATCCTATGTTTGGTGTTGGTAAAAGTAGAATTTACCAAAAATATTTCATGTTTCACATGCTGAAACAAACAAACAAAAAAATCTCTGCAAAATAGATGTCATCCTGTCAGAAGACTTGAAGCCAGTTTTAGAATAAGGCCTCAAGACCCAAGAGATGACTTGTACAGAGAACCAGAACCCAGCAGGTAGAAGATACTGCCTTAGCCTCCTTCTGTAGGTCACTACAACTAGTATTCATTAGATACATTATTTTGAATTGTTTCTTCCACTTGCAAGGCTATTTCAACCCCAGGAAACTGAACCCATATTCAAAGAATCTCCACTTAAATTAAGAAGGTTTATCATGCTTTTTTAAGGTTTGGGTTTTTTAAAACAGTTCTTTGAGAGTCCATAGTTGGCCTGTGTTAGCTGTTGTCTCACACTCTCTAATAGTGGAGCTTATAAAAAGTTGTCTAGATCTGGTGTGCAAACAGATGAAAGAAAAAGAGGAACTAACAAAACTAAAATTCCCTCCAGACAAAGTTTACCTTTAAAAATAAGCCATTGTATATCTCACTGGAAAGAGCTTTTAGACATTAGACCAGTGCACCAATGGATGTAATCAAAGCATAAAGAATCCTGAAGTTATTTTACATTGTTATGTTTGGGTTGTAGGAGATTCTGAGTAACAGTGTATTCATATAGTTGCTTTTCCTGATGTGAAAAAAAAAAACCCAACCTTTTTTATTGCTTTTGATACATCAGGAGGTGAGTTACTATTATGTAGTGATTCAGGAGGCTTTACAAAGTCAATCAAGAATGGTGGGATAAACCAAATGTCAGGAAAAAGTTATTCTAGGTAACATCTCCCACAAGCAGGCAATCACTTTTGCTATTTTACAGGGAGCTTTACATGCAAATGTATATGTTAATGGCAAGTTGTACTGCTCTTACGTTCTTATCTAGAGGGTCAAACATTTTTGTTATTTAATCCGCACATACTGAAGACATTCACAAAAGCATTGTATTTCCATTGTTCTGTTGTATTTTACACATATAAGAGAGTGGAAATTGAGGTTAAATATTTGAAGAAATATTCAGATATGCTTCAAACAGAGCATATTGAAATGTAGATGCTAGATATGGATGTGGTAGATATACCTGGCAATTTTTTAGGAATTCCATTCAGCAAATTAGAGCTATAACCAATGATGAATCCACTAGTCTGCTAAAAAAGCTTCTTATGTTTAGTTCGAACCTTTTTTCTTACTGTCATTGTTTTTCCAAAGAAATTTTTATATCTGTAGTTTCAGATGAAGTAAGGCAATAGAACAGAAACTGTTACACAGCATTTTGGCTTTCCACCTGCTACCATAAATGCCATAAGATGCAACAGCAGATGAAAAATATTTAATCCACAGCTTCAGAAGTAATGCAGTCCAGATTTAAAGGGCTAGTGTTTAAATACAGTCTTGGGTTCAAACCCCTACAGTTTAAGGAGTTTGCCAAAAACAGGGTTATCACACTGATTATTTGTTAACATTAGCTAAACCCAAAGCTTCTAAAAATTTTATCAGACACAACCATGAATGTTACAAGACTGTACAAAAGTTCACTTCTTTTTTTTCCAGGTATCTGTCTTTTAATCTTATCATGTAGAACTTCCAATCTTTCCTATAAAATGTAGGCAAATGGTGGGAGGAAGAGGGAAATAACAAAGGAGATACATATGGCAGAATAAGTATTTAAAAAGCAAAATGTCCCCATAACATTTCATGTATTTTTGCATCTGTGAGGTACAGAAACACTTGAGAGTCTTTGAAGCATTGTAGCAAAGATGCTGAAGGTGGCTCTACACTTCATTATGAAGATGCTGGCAGGTGATTCTAGCGGGAGTTCAGGTCTTGTAAACTTGAAGCTAGAAGTGAAATTCAGTAACTATATATTTCCTCCTTAATTTTCTATCAGACCAGAAACCTTGCACAGGAGAGTATTAATAGAGTTGAACTGTCTAAATCATTATTGTTGCTTTTTAACAAAACTTGGCATACTGACGAGAGTTTCAGTGAACTGGAAAAAGCAAATGTTGTGCCAGAATTTTTAAAGGTTAAACAAGATGATCCAGGTAACTACAGGTCAAGGACAGTCATTGGAAGGCGGAGACTAAGTATCTCCAACAAAGCTGAAGAGATGACATCATGCCAAATGTCAGCCAGCAAGTTTTTATGGATAACAGATCTTGTCAAACATACTTGATACTGCATTTTCCAAGATCAGAAATGCAGTTGACACAGATAGCTGTGCTGACGTTAATACACTTAGACTACTTTAGGACATTTATTTAGTCTTGTTGACACGGTGGTTAAAACCAAAATAACTGTGAGTAAAATCAGTGTAATCCAGTGTTACCAAATGGATTAAAAATGGGATAACAGAAACATCTTGAAAAGTGATTATAGCTGGGGAGTATTCATCTCAAGGGTTACTTCTAGTGGGAACTCACAGGAATCTCTTCTTGGTGTAATGCTGCTCAACAGCTTTATTGGTTACCTAGAAGGAAATATAAAATTATTACCAAGTGCACCTGCAGATGGAATTAAATAGTAAGTTGTGGCATTTGGTGAGTTATACTGACTTATCATGGTTTAACAGAAAAAAGTACAGTCAAGGAGACTGCTTTGAGTTGCCTGCTGCTGGAGGAGCAGGCTAGAGAAGATGCCTGGTCCAGGGGCAGTGCAGTCAAATCCCTCCCTTACAAGACAGGGCTTGGACAAGTTAAGGCTCTAAATGTTTAGGTGTATTAAAATAAATTACTTAATAGCTGCCTCTTCACACAGGCAACTGTCTCAGTGCTTATCTATGCCCAGAAAATCAAAGCAGTCCATCATAATTTCCATTTATGCTCCATGGCTTGATGCCATAGGAATTTCACCACTAAGGTGACTAGGTGTTAACCACTTCCACATTAAGACCATGAATGCCCCTTTCTTGAGATACAAAGAGAACAAGTGTATATTTTCAGTTCAATGTTATCTCTTCCTATGCAAAGTCAAGTCTTGCAATGTCTTGTTTTCTCCTTTCTAATTACAAACTTTTTTGGCACACATTTTAAGGGGGTCATTCTTAAAAGTGGTGAGGCCTTTCAAGCATTATTTATCTCAGGAGTCAAACTTCTTGAAGTCAGGTTATATTTATTTGTAGGTGTCATTTAAATGAAATGTTGGCCCCAGTTAGGTATTTCTACGATAAGAGTGTACAACCAGTGTGGAGATAGGAGCACACTAAATACTCCTGTGATGGATGCAGTTATATGAACAAAGCAGGTACATTGATGAAAGTGAAACAATCTATACCAAAGTAGCCACGGTTCTGGCATCCAAATTAGGCTAATTGCAATTAATAATAGATAATATGAATACTAATTCTAACATAATATTAATTGTATTAACTTTGCACCTCTTCAAACACCTGAGAAACTTACTTTTGCTAGCAGCCATCTTCATTGCTAACATAGATCTTCTATTGGATTTCTTCAGCTTCTGAAAAAAAATAAATACGGAATTCATAATGTAGAGTTTTCCTGTTCTGTTTTTTCCAAAACAGAAACAGATAATTATTTGTCTTTTGGAATGAAAGTCAGAGTAGTACAATGCAATGAGGAGTAATAAGGATCTCGAGGAAATTTCTAAGGGTTGAGGGAGGATGGCAAAACCAAGGGAAATCAAATCTCTCACATATTTTTAAAGCTAAAATGTGTTGCCATCTGTTGTGAGTGCAAATCCTATCATCAGTCCAAATGCTACAATAAATTGCCTTCCCTACCAAGCCCAACATGTCAATTCAGTTATTAAAGCTTTTTCAAATTGGGTATTTTTGATGTATTGATCATTTAACAGTGTTCCTTTTCTAGCATTTAAATGCATGCTGCAGTCTAGAATTCTTCTCTGAAAATCAACTCACCAGTTGCCTGTGGCTTACACTGTTCTTTAGTAGAACATTTGTTGTAATGAATGTCTTGCAATGACTGGTTAGAGTTAAGATTGTGTAAGTTTCCATTTTCACTCAAATTTTTACTTTTTGATTTGAATTTTTCCATGTTTTATGACACGCCCTTGATAACTGTCCCCGGTGTATAATCTGCACCAAGTACAATCTGTACTACATCTAAGACAATAAAAAGAGTTGCTAGATGCTTTTATTAAAAAAGATGTCAGTGACATTTTTAGATGCTGACTTGGGACAATTTACCATTTTACTTCAGCATTTTCATTTGTTTTCTTCCCAACCATAAAAATGAAGACAGCTAATAAAAAAAGGTTTTTTACCCCTCTGTAAATTCAGGATTATAGCAGCACATTGTTCTAGCTGGTTCGTAGTTGACAGATTTTCCTGTTTTCCTAGAAAAAAAATATTTTGTCTCAGGTTTTAAGCATAGATTCAAGGACATAGAGCAAAGAGTTTCTGTGAATCACAGAACTCTTTGTAGTTAAGCATGTGCAAATATGGGCCTTTCCTGTTGACCACATCCAAGGCATTTTTCTGTCATTTTGCCTTTGGAAAATATGAGAGAATCCAAAATGTGGATATTATGATGTTTCTGGGATTTCATCCTTGTGATGAAACTAAATACAAATAGTTGGAATAGTACTAAATTACTTTTTTTCCCTATGACATTTGCAATTTTTTTAAAAGGAAGCAACTAAATTTGAAGGAAATTACTTTTTTATTGAATAGTTCTCTTTTTCAACATAGAAATTTTATAGCAACTGTAAATATCACAGTTTGCTTGCATAAGTTCTCAGGCAGTAGGGAATGACTGAAGATCAGTATTCTATTCTTTTGAATTGGTGCCTGATGCAACAGTCGTTACTTACATAAGCCTGTGGAATTTTTCTCTGAAGTCCATACTTTGCTTGCATGAGGTATGTTTGGAGTATTTTTGAACAACTGTGTATGGCACAGAGTCCCTGAGTCACAGACAAGAGACGTGCATGTTGAAAATGAATTCAGATTAAGCAAAGCATAAAAGATTGGCATATATAGGTCAGCTAAATTTGCTTCAAAGCTAACTGCTTCCTTTGTGTAGGAAGACTGCTGTGAGGAAGAAGAGAAATGTACAGTGCATGTTTTTTACTTAAATTATTAAAATTTATACCTTGAAGAATAATTCATTAGAAGAATGAATCACTTGGTCAATAAAGGCAATTGTCCAGTGTGGCAGTAAAAGCAATAGTGCATACTGATGACTGAGTCACCGGATAAGGATTTTTCTGTTGCCTTTTTTAATATTTGCTTGGAATTTGGCTCATTAAGATCATAGGAGGGCTCGGTCTGGAAAGTTTCTCAGGAGATGACAGCATCAGAGAATAGTTCAGGTTGGCAGGGGCCATTGGACATCATCTAATCCATCTCCCCTGCTCACACCAGGGTCAGCTGCAGCAGGTTACCCCAGGTTACTGGCCTATGTCCAGTTGGGTTTTGAATATCTCCTAAGAATCAAGAGTCCACAACCTCACTGGACAGCCAGTTCCAGTTCTTTTATCACCTCTACTGTAAAAAATTATTTATTTTGTTTCAGTGGAATTTCATGTGTTTCATTTTGTGCCAATTGCCTCCTATCACAGGGCACCACTGGAAAAAGTGCCCATCCTCTCTGCACCTCTCTCTTTTTGCACATGGATAAGGTCCTCTGTGAGCCATCTCTTCCCCAGGCTGCGCAGTCCCAGCGCTCAGCCTCTCCTTGTATGGCAGATGCACCAGTCCACTGATTATCTTTATGGTCTTTCACTGGGATCTCTGCAGTGCATCCCTGTCTCTCTGGTACTGGGGAGCCCAGACTTGGATACAGCATTCCAGGCTTGTCTCACCAGTGCTGAGTAGAGGGCGAGGATCCCCTCCACTGACCTTCTGGCAGTGCTTTGTGTAGCACAGCTCAGGATGCTCTTGGCTTTCTGTGCTGCAAGGACACATTGCTGGCTCATGTTCAAGTAGTCCAATCTCCTGCTCAGCACTGGAGAGCCTCAAAGATCCTTTAAACAACCTGTACAGGAAGGTCTGCAGGGCAGTCACTGCAATGTTCCCAAAGCTCTGTAAGCAGCTGTGCTCTCAAGGCATGGATGATGGAGACCTTTTGTTTGCTGAGGGAAAAATGCCTCCTTTAAATGACAGCCTGCCAGGCAAAGATAAAGCACACGTTTTAGTGTTGATTCAGTAACAATCTGTGGCTGCATTATTTGTGTCGACATGCATGTCACCACAGTCTCTTGGGCCTCGTGTGTCCTGCCTGCAGCACAGAGTGGCTGTAGCTCACAGACCAACCTCAGCTGCGCTGGAGTAAGGGCACTGCTGACCTTCTCTGTGCACAGCTCCTTCCGTGCTGCTGTGACTGGCTGCTGACCAGGCACTACTGAATAAATAAAGTGATACATTCTTCAAGGCCGTACATAAAAACTGAGTGTTTATACCTCACCCTAAAGTTTCTGTCCCTCAGTTTTCCTGTTTGAAAGCAAAGTTCATACTATGAACAGTACCTCAAAGCAGATGTTAAATGTTTATAGTCCTAAAATGTACTGAAATCCTCTGAGTAAAAAGTATTACACGGGTGCTGGGACAATATTTAGCATTCTTTTTCAATTATTTCAGAGTACTGTTTATGAATTTATGGGTGAATATATGTCCCTAAAAGCAGGATGAATGAGATGCTAACTGTATTTTTCCGGAACTGGTGTTGACTGAAGGCAAGGATTCTTTCGGCTTTTCAGCTGTACAATAGTGAGACTTCAGAGCAAAACAAACTCTACTTTTAATTCTCATGGTTTAGTACAGACTTGATTTGTGGGCATGCAGTCCTATTTATATGATTCATTATCATTTCAAGGGCCAGCCTACTCAATTAAAATAAAATAACTTAAGGTTTTGATCCAGATCTTTGATTTTTTTAAAAATTGGCTATAGAACCCGCCAAGAACTATAGAACCAAAAGTTACAAGAGTTTTCATGAATTATTTTAGATAAATAAGGCCACAGTGTTGTTCTAGGAGTGCAATACGTGTTAAAGTGACCGTTGGATAAGAACACTTATGAATTTTGACCCTAAAAATTGTTTGCTTTAAATCAAAGTATTTCATAAAAGTCACCTCAGAATGAATGTTCCTATATGACATGAAACCATCTGTAACAACACATATTTCATATAGTATAATATATAATGCCTCCAGCATAATATTTTTGTAGTAAAATAGTGTCTTATCAAAAGGGTATATAAGGGATTTTAATAAACCACAACTCCTTTTTTTAATATCTCCTCTACTTCTCTGTATTTGTTTTAAACTGGGAAGGCAGTGACTGTGTGATTCCAGAAACAGTGGGCCTCACTCTGAATTTGAAATTATTCTTCATTGTTTGAGAATGGATTATGCTGAAAAGACAAATCCATTTCTAAAATAAGAACTGTATTATTATGCACAGTTTCTCTCTCCACTAGTAAAGATTTATTCTCTTTGTAAACAAGAAATACAAGAAAATCAGGGTCAACATTAGAAGGCAACAAGTTTTGTTGGGCTGCAGGTCCCAAAGCATTTTTTAACAAAGCTACAGATCTTGGAAAGGATGAAGCTGAGTGCCTGTGCAAGTGAAAACCAAATCGGACACTTTTTTCATAGAGCAATGAATATGTACTAGCAGTATTTCATGGTTGGCTTTTCAAAATCCAAATTCTGTGATGGTGAGGGAAAAACATATTTACAGATAAAGAGGTTATTGGGTTTGTCCTACTTTGTTCTCGTAAATTTTCAAAAGAATTTAATAGGCTCTATGAGACCCATTTTTATGGCTTTATATGCACAGACTTGTGACTTTTGTGACCAGATATATCTTTATTTACAAATGTATAAACAATATTTTCAAATGTTTTGTGCAGCTCAAGAGGTCTGTTTGAAATTTTCATTCTATTTACCTGGTTTCATAATTGGTGCAGAATTTTTAAGTTCATGTGAAGGAAATAAATACACTGAGTATTTTGGGGCTTTTGCCATTTGCAAAAGCCTGCTTACCTCATATTTCCTTCTAGGTCTCTTCACAGTTTTCTAAATTTGGCTGTTTCAATTTTTGTTTGGCCTGAAAGTTGCCGTACAGTGTTGGATCTTGGACACTGAGCAAACAGAGTGATTTTTAAGTTACACAAACATAAACAATTACATCTTTACAAATGTATTCCATGGCACAAATTTTGGTTCTGATCACCTCATGTCCTGTTTTTTAAAGCTTGCAAAAACACAATATTTTTAGGGTATTAAGAAAATAGCATGTTGGGTAGATCACAGATGTCTAAAGGTCAAGACGACTTTGTTGGTAAAACCAGTGCAGTCCTACACATTTCTCACTTTACTGCTTTTCAGTTTGAGTCTCCAGGCCCAGTGGAGCTTTGCAAGTTTTGCTAATATTAACATTACTCTATGCTGAGAATGTTCTGCCTGCACAGCCACAGCACTTACAGACCACCCATCCTCACACCCATCCTGTGTTGGGGCTCCGTTTGTAGTCACCATCCAAGAAACCTTCCTGGTGTTCCTGAGTGTCAGCTGTGGTGTCCTACTTGCCACCAGTTAGAGGTGTATGTTAGAGCAGAGAGAAGAACATAGCTTAAGGAAAGTACATACAACTGTGAAAGTTTGTTCTATGAACAAGATCCTTAAAATTATGCATATCTCTTTCTTTGGATGTTTGGTTGCACAGACAAGGCTAAAAGATAACAGCATCTCATTAATTGAGAAGGAAAACATTCTTTTCTTCCTTGTGGCCTTCATAAGCTGTTTCAAACTTTGCTCATATTTGCAATAAATTGCTAGATCTGTATTGATATTTATTTGCAATTGTCATTCTCATTTACACAGAGTGAAAAAGGGGATTATTTCAGACCTTGTTTTCAAGAGATTTTTTTAAGTTCCTCTTTCCACTGCTTGTGCTCTGTTTTCTGTCTGTATTGTATTTCTCTCTTTGTTAATTTGCAGCCCTCAGAAAGGCTTAAACAGTGAGTGCCAAGTACCACTCATCAAAAGATCATTTCCAAGTTGTGTTAATCTTTTCCAACATACTTTCCTGCATGAAAAAGAAAAAAAATACCTGCCAAAAACATTCTTTGGCACATAATAAAATAATTTTGGGTAACAGACATTTACTCTGAATTCTTGGCAGAAGGTGAACAGGTCCAATATCCAAGAAAAAAGGGTGTAACATGTAATATTAGTGAATAATCGCTTCTACAAAACTTTGGGTTACTAGACATACTGTAATTTTACCTACAGCTAGGAATCCTTTCTTTATATTTCCCAGTGACTGTGAAAGAGCTTGCAATACCAAACACATTTCCCAGGGTTCTGGAAATAATTTTAATCATTTAGCAATCCTAATCGTGAAACAAATGTGCAAGCCCTATTGTTCAGCTGATTTTTCTAAAAATAGATTTCAACTGCAGTTCTCTACTTTAAATTGCTAATGTGTGTCCTTGTTAAGCCCTTTATGAAATTGCAAAGGTAAGTCTTCAAAATAAGCAGACACTGCCAAAACCAGAGAGGTACTCTAGGATGTATTACTGAGCAACATAAACCTCAGCCAAGAGAAGACTCACAGTCTCTTGTGAATAATAAACAAGATCTGGCATAGGACTCTTGCCCACCGTTATTTTTTGTACTTGTTAGTAGAATCTTACCAGTGGCTTAAGGCATCAGACACTTACTGTGGCCAAACATATTTCAAAGAAACCAGCTGTCCTTTCTGTGAAGCCTTTGCATATATGTACACTGGGAGTTTATGACCATATTTTTATGGATACATAATTCAGTTTAGACAAAAATCTAAGGATAAGAAAGGATAGGGATCTATGTTGCATTCTCAGTTCTCACTCAGTGCATAATACAGAAAAGAAAATACTAGGCTAAAATGGCTGCTGCAGTCAAGTACAGTGAAGAGCATCCCTGTATTCTCTCAGGCAATGGCAAGAAATTACATCATTTGCCTCAGAAACTAGATTAGTATGTGCTAGGCCCTGAAGTAAGAAAATACAGTTGCTCTAACTTAAGTTGTTTGTTTCTGGTTTTGCATACAGAAATTGCATTCAAATCTGCCCTAAATGATACATATGCCTTGCTTCTCTACACTGATAAATCTAGACATGCAAAAGTCTTCATTTAACATTGACTGTATTTGTTTGTACATCATTAGTTTCTGGAGGAAATTATTTTGTTCGTGGTCATATTTCACTGAGGGTTTCTTGTGGACTTCTTTTTAACTGCTGTGATGGGGCTCTAATTTATTTCAGAGCACACATTGCACCACTCTGCCCTTCTTGCCTTCCTGCTTACATGGCACTCCCAGGACCCAGATGTTAAAATTGGGGTGAATGTTTTTCCACTGCTTGCATCTAGTTCATTTGGCAGGCAGTTGTGGGGACAGCGATGGAGTTACTTGGGTTTGGTAACATGGTAAAGCAGCTGATGAGATTGTGTGTGGATGTCTGCTCCTCCTGTGAATGATTTTCTTTTGATTTTTCATCACTTCATGATGCAGTGGAATGTTTCTACTTGATGTGTCTGAATCTCCTAGGAATTTTGCCCATATACCCATTTATGGTCATAAAGATGACTTTTCTTTGCCCCTTGCAACTTTTTTTTTTCCCCTGCAGCCTGTATAGCTGTAATCAGCTCTTGCAGGCCTTCCATTCTTTTATGAATTGTACTTTGGTCAAAATCTCAGCAACAGTGCCAGGTGCAAGACTTACCTTAAAGAAAACAGGCACTTGTGCAGCCAGAAAACTTGAGATTGCTGGTGGATCCCATTATAGCAGCTGCGGGTTGATTCTGCTGAGCTAGTAGTTTTAATAATTTCTAAAGCCTTGCTCATTTTTGTCTCCTCTACCTGCCAAATACTTTGAAGAGGAATACTGTGTACTTCAGAGGTAAGGATTGGAGGAGCTTATATTGGAAATTTCAAAAAAGAAAATGTCAGAGAAATCAATTAAACAAGAAGTGCTGATTATTTCCATGTGGAGGTGGTTAAATTGTTGGAGGAAAAAAAAAGGGATTGTCAGATAGTTTATTCCTTTTCTTTTGTTTTTTTTTTTCTCTCTTTCTTTTAAAGTAATTACATTGCTAATTTAGTGATTTCCAGAAATTGAAATTAAGATCTCTGTATTTGCAAACCTCAGTCTGGACTGCTTGAGTTAAAGAAATAGGAATAATTATTGAAGGAAATTGCACAGATCTCCATATGAAATCTCACTATTTTCCAGAAAACAGGGCCACACTGAGCATTAGTTATACAAAGATTTGTAGGAATGGCTTGTTACTTGTACTCAGTGTTGGGATAGAGGCTATTCATCAAGATGTCCAAGGTGTGTGTAAAAGGCAATTTGATGTTCATAGGTCTTTATTCTCTGTTTGATTGTACAGTAACAAATGTTTCAGTGAAGGATCTTACAGAGCGAGTAATTGAACCAAGTAATTTGTAAATAACTGAGAAACACCTGGGTTTTAAAAATTATTTGTACAGCAAACTAACTAACTAACAAACTAACTAACTGCACTGAGCTCACAAATAGAAAACTTTGTTCAACAGATCACTTCTCTATTGCTCATCCCCAAAGTAACCCTGAGTAACCAGCAAGGACTGAAACAGTTCAAAAGTCTTTGCTTCCACAGACCCCTCTTTGTCATTCCCCTCACCTGTACAAATACAGCAGTAGGTACTGTAGCTGCTACAATTCAGGGTTGCAGTTTTACAAAGACCTTCTTTTTGTGCTGCTAAAGAGATTGAGAAATGAAAGGAACATTTGGTAGATGTCAATTTTAGCTGGAGCTGTGAGTGCCAGATAAGCCAGCATGGGGAATACTCAGTGTCACCCCAGCTGCGAGTCAAAAAGGAGGAATGCTGTGCTCCCAGAGGAGGTGAGACATCTCTGAAGAAGAGAAGTCATTCCCTGGGCTGTGTGGCTCCCCACTTGCATTTTCTACATCTACATTTGAGAGGCCTTTCTGATGTGAGCCAGGCATATTGTAAACAATTAAAACTATGTAGCCTTCAGATCAAACAAGCATGCAACAAGCATCATTATGTTCATTAAATAAAACCTTGTCATTTTATGATCAATGACAAATCTAGCTTCAAAGGGAAGCCATTTTTAACTGAAAAGGGAGCAGCCAAAGGAAAAACCCTCCATCATCTCCATTTTTGCAGTTATAGCAAAACCTATCAGTGAAATTTTGCAAAACACAGTCCTACATATGCATTTTTTGGCACTGCCTAGGGCAAGAATTCCCAAATGGCTGTGTATGTACCACTGAGAGTATATACAGACACCTCGGTGTGGGAAAAAATATAGCACAGAACTGGGACCTGTTACCACTGTCAGTACAAAAAAAGTGTGGGAATCTCTTGATTAGGAATTTCAGTCAGTTTTCAAGTCTGTTTTTGACTTGTGCAACAATTTTTTGAGATTGGGGTGTCATTTAAGTAATTGTTTTCTGCATTCATTATTTTCTCTCTGCTTTTATGCTTTGTAAAATACTTCAACTAGTCCACAGTTGATAAGTCACCTCCTTTCATACCAAGATCATCCCAAGATCTGCACTGTCCATTTGGGTCTATTTTTCATAGATGATAATGTATTTGTAGAGTATGCATAGTTTAATGGATTCTGTTTTCCCATCTTTTTTGAGGCAGAAAAAACCTGGGAGTCATTCTCTCAAGTCTGCTGAAAGATGCCTTTTAGGGCACTGGTCATGTCACAGCAAAAGCAACTGATTCATTGCTATGAAACCTCTTCAGTGTATGGCAATGCTTTCTCCTCTTCAGCCCTTGGTGTTTATGCTTTTAACCTTAAAAGCTTTTAGTCTCACTGCATGTGTCTTCAAAGAGTGTATTGCACTAAGATTTTTTTACTGGTTCTATTTGAACAGAAATCATTGTTTTATAGAGTGATTATTGCAGTCTCCAGAGCGACAGAATTTGAGGAGGAATGCATACGAACACAGATTTGCAACTTTCATTCATTTCACTGCTGCCACGGCATTTTCAGTTTGTGTCCACTGTAATTTCATGTCATCCCCACCACATCCTTCCTTCAGATCCCCACTGGCAGAGCACCTTCTGTCTCTGCTCACGTTCCCCAATTGCCTTGACAGACTGGAAGTGGAGATGGTGCTTGTGTCTTGGCATTGTGTCCCTAGTGTAGTTTCATGATCTTAGGAGGGCCAGGTTAACAAGCTGATGTTTTTTTAAAAATTGCCTTTGTTTAATAGAAATCACCTTTTTGTAAGATTGAACTATGGAGCTGCAACTTTGCCATGTTAATTTAGTGTACTTGAATGCAGAGCCCTGAAGAAAACTGATGACATCTGGTAACTATGAAAGTAAAGCTCAGGTGATTCTTCAGTGTTACCAGAACCTGATGTAGGTACAGCTTCATTGAAGATTTTGTTGACTGTGTGAGGTAGTTTTAAAACTAGTCTATTTTCACATGATCCTTATATGACTGCTGTGGTAGTAATACAAGAAATCAGGAGTCCTCCTGTTGGAGCACTGGTTGGCATGTTTCTGTTGGATTTGTTTTGGTTTTTCTTAACTACAATTGTATGGGTGGATTTTTTCAAGAGGAGTGAGGAGCACCATGTCCAGCCGGACCCACTTAAACAGTTTTGCTACATTGATTTTTGTTAATCAGATATTATCTGGTAAAATATGAGTGAAGTTTCTCACAGCTGCTAGAGGTGCGTGAGTGAGATTGCTCCCCAGTGACAGTGTACCAGGAGTTTTGTGTTTCCTCATCTAACAGGTGCTTTGGTAATAGTTTCTCAGCATCCAGAAAAACAGTAAGATAACAAGTTTCTTTGCAAAAACATAACTGAGTTTTGTATTGAGAAGTTTCTTCTCTCACATGCTATGAATTGAGATGTGTTGCTCTCTGGGGATCTGGACTGAACAAAGAGGCTTAGCTGTGTGCACAATCATCTGTCTCCTGGTGAAGATGGGGCTTGAGATATGCCAGAGCCAGCTAAAAAGTCTGTAAGATACAAAATGCCGTGAGATGTCAGACATCATACTTAAGATTGTGTCTGCCATAGATCCACAGTCATGGTTTTCTGCTTTTTTACTTTTTCCCTCCATGTTTGTTGGTTGCCATTTTTATGCCATCCACCTGTTGTTTCAATCAGAGACTATGTTGCAATTTTCTGAGCTGTTGACTTTCAACCTAGCTGCTGGGGTTTTTAGCAGTCACCGTTAGTGCTCTTGGACAACAGCTCAATTTTCTCATTCTTATGTAGATTTACCAATTTATCTGTCATGTATTTTTAAGTTTGTTCTAAGAAAATTGCGTTACCATTGTTGATTAATTCAAATAGACATAAATTAAGAGGGATCTTATTCTCTAATTCTTGTTAATTTTATGCCATTTATTTATAGATACGCATAGAGATTTCAGTGTTCAGTGATTAGGCCCTAGACCTCTCAGGTGGAGGTGGTGTATGCTCAGTGCTTGATTTCTTCCTCATTGTGGTTCCCAGTAATGTGCTTAGATGTCCTACAAAACTAATAACCAGGGAAAAACACTGCCCTGCAGAACTTACAGTCTCTTTTGCAGCAGGAGGTCCAGCAGCTCATAAACTAGACCAGGACATAGGGAGCAATAGAGAATAAGAAATCCGACTAGGGATTACATAAATGATACTGCAGTTTTTCAGTGGAGGTTTTTTATCTGTCTTTTTTTATACCTTGTAATCCTATGGAATTCTGTTCATAGATAGATCTGCCATTTCCTAAAAAGTGTCCAAAACTTCCCAAGCATCCCCCAAAACTGAAAGAGTGACAGGAAGGGAAATTAGGGTTGGGAGGGGAGAGAGTGGAAGCTGTTAGCAGGAAAAAGAGAAAAGCTGTAGCAAAATAAAATGTATAGGGGGAGGGGAGAATCAGAGAAATACATACCTTGGTTTCAAATGTGGGAGGCATTCTGTTACTCAGCTTGGTTTTGCTAGCTATCTCTGTTAATAATTGAGCTAGCTGGGAAAAAGCATCTAGAAAAGAGAGAAAGAAAGCACTACTGTCAAGCAAGCCCAAAATCACATCCCCAGCCTGCACATAATTGGACATTGCAGTGATACAGGGGAAATCCCTTAACGGACAAAACTATAAATGAAACTAGTGTTGACAAGGGGAAGAGGCACAGCTATATTTAACGGAAGTATTTTCATTTGAAAGCTGCTTTCTTTTTCTTTTTTTGAGGGGGTTTGTTGTTTGGTTTTGGTTTTTTTCTTGTCTGTTGGTGGAGACCATGAGGGCTCTTTCTGTTTGAGACAGTGCATGGGTGGTTTCCCCAAGGCTTTTAATGTTAGATTAATGCTCTGGAGACAGTGTGATGATAAATGGGTTCCTACAGTTATATCTACATCCTGTTCCCCCTCCCCCTCCCACAGCTGCCCCTCTGTACAGCCTCTCTGCAGTGCTCGCCTCCATACCCAGCAACAGTTCTGAGCAGCTTCAGCTAGAATTTAAGGCAGCACTCTAAAATTTGTCTGCTAAAATTCTTTAATTTTCAGTGCTGTCACCTTCATTGCCACTTACTTACTCAAACAATGACAAAAAAATCAAACAAGGAAGAGAAAGACTTCTGGCTGAAGTACAGGCCATCTCACTGGCTTGTTGTCTGCTGTGTAGCAGATCCCAGTTAATTACTTTTGGTATTGTTTACATACAGAAAATAGGTTTCCAGGAGTGGCCTTTTTGTAGTTTCACATTTTAACAGCAGAGCTCTGCCCATCATATTGTACTAAACAATAAATGACATGGGGATTTGAAATCTCTTCCCTGGTAAAAGGGAATGGCTTCCCTGTGTCAGCTGCATTTATGCCTTGATTTTATACAACTTGCATGTTGATAGGGATTTAAGTGTGCAGCTTCAGCAAACACCCAACGCTGAAATTCTGCAAGGGAAATGGAGATTTGAGGCACTTTTTTTAGCTGAACCTGCCCTTGTGGTGATTGTTGGTGTTCACTTGTTTTGGGGGGTTTTGTTTCAATTAGTGCAGTTATTTTTCTCTGCACACATTTCATTTCTATATGGCTTTCCCTATATATGCAGGGGGGGATGAGTGGTCAGGGTGGCTCAGGTTGACCCCCCCCAGCTCTGAGCAGCCAGCCCACATCCTTCTGCTTACAGGGCAGCGTCTCTTAGATCTCAGGACAGAATTATTTTTAGACTGTGAAGGTGTATCTGACTGGTGCATTTAGATTTCATATCATGGCTTCCTTTTCCTGCTCTCAGGTTTCTCCCACTCGGCCTTTACCTTCGGTATCGAGAGCCACATCAGCCAGTCCAACATCAACGGAACACTAGTGCCACCTGCCGCACTCATCTCCATCCTCCAGAAGGGGCTCCAGTATGTGGAGGCTGAGATCAGCATCAACGAAGTGAGTACCACTGCTGCCACCACCACTGCCACTGCTGCCACCACCGCACACTGGGACGTGCCGAGCAGCACACACACCCCAGCAGCCCAACACGAGCCACGCCCCAACTTCTTCTCATCTGGTTTATTTTATTCCTTGTACTTTGCCACATCCCAGCAGAAAGCTCTGATGGAGATGTGTTTCAGTTTTTTTAGGTGTGGCAGGGAGGCATTCTCTGTGCTGCTTAAATGGATATTTGTGGTGTTTCTGCTACCCCAGCCAACAAATCCAAGGTGTACAGGCCCTTGCAGCAAACAAGAAAAGGCATCTGTGCTTACAGGCTTGTGTTTTCAAGGTTGTAGCAGAATTTGGCAGGAAAAACCTGCAGCATAGGTTAAAACTTCATTCCCTGACACCTCCTAGCAAGCAGTACTGTTCAAAAGCCTTGAGAAGCCTGATCCAAAATCCACGGAAGTCACTGGAGAGTGATTTCGGTGACTTGGGCCTAGATCATATGAGATGAGGCATCATGTACATGGTGAAATGGGTACATGTAAATTCTGAGTATGGCTGGGGTGCAGGTTTTCTGTAGAGATTGTATGAACAGCCACAAACTGTCCCTTTCTCCTTGAACTGCCAGTAGAAACAAAGAAGGGATGTGGGAAAAGCCAGTGGTTTTGCCCTGCCAGCCTTAAAGACATGGTGCTTTGAGAGGGAATGAAGCATGACAGATAAGCAAGTGCTGCATTACAAGATTTTTAGGATAGATATTTCTGACTAACAAACATCCATAATAAATATTAATAAAAAGAAGCTACTCCTTTTTTTCCTCTATACCTGAATGTAGCATGTGAACAGCATGGGTGAGAACAAAGGAATATAAAATACAGAAAGGGCTGTGTTGTTTGCGGTATGTCGTTTGGAAACTCTTTTGTTTTTATTCAAACATTCTGTGTGTTTTTTCTTTTTATGACTCAATACCATGTATAAGATTTGTATATGTGTTATTTTGTAATTGGGGCAGTGACATTTGACATTCACAGCAAGCTGCACTTAGATGCAGTTGTAATAACAAACCAGTGTTAGGAAGCTGTCTCAATTTGCTGCTACTTAACATTTTGCCCCATGCCTGAAATTTGAGCTACACAGTTAGAAAGTTCCAGCTCTGAAGCATCTATATCAGGTCAGGTTGTTTGGGCTTGCGCTTACCCAGCTTCAAGACTTTCTCAAGATGAGAGGATAATCTGAAAATATGCCTGTTGTCACCATTAAGATTTATGTTGCTCACATTATGGTTTGAGTTAGGTTGAACAGGGCCCTGAGCACCCCGGTCTAGTGGAAGATGTCCTTGTCCACAACAGGGACATTAGAGCTGTATGACATTTAATGTCCTTTCCAACCCAAGCCATTCTATGATTCTATTCAAATGTGTACTGTTAAGTATATTACAGTGAAGCAAAGGCCATTCTTGCTACATCTGAATCCCAGTAAGGGCTATCTTCCCTATGTGTTACTTTTCTATGTGTATTACTTAAGAGTGACAAGTAATCAGTGAGTCTATAAACCAGCATGTATAAAATTATTGTTTGTGTTCTATTAAATGGCAGTCATGTAAATAGTCCAGTGAGCACATTTACACATTAAAATGTAAGATGACAGGATCTGTTGGCAAGCATTTTGTTTATTGTGTAGCAAGAATTTGAGTCAAGATTCAAATATATTTTGGCAGACACGTAAAAAATATTGAGAAGAAAGAGAGATTATGGTTTCTTCTCTAATGACTATCTCCTCCTTTTTCTTACCCATGAGGAAACAAATATGTATTATCTTAATTTTGTAATTGTAAGGGGTAATTCAACAACTAGTTCAACAGAAACATACCAGTCAGGCAAGCAACTATTTTTCTTTATTAATTGTTCTCACCCATGGAAGATTATATTGTTTACCAGCTACATTATCTATCCATATCCTATTCTTGCTCTTTCTAAAGAACAAATCTTTCACCACTGGATCATAATTATTTCAAAGAATTGAATGGAGTTTGCAGAAAGATTGGCAAAATGGCACTTTACAAAGACTACTAAAATCTTTCCCCTATATTTAAGATAATAGGAAAGTGAAAGTGAAGAAAAAAGCTTAATCAATATAGTCTGTATTAAGTCTTCAACAGCCCTTAAAAGTTTATTCAATTGTTGCAGCTGAAGCCCAATTCACAGAAATCAAAATGAAAGTCATAACTATTAAGAATAATATAGTGGAATAAAAGTAAAATAATGGTAAGGCTGTATGATCAACTACAACTGGTGGTGCTGGTCTGAAAAACACTGCATAAGAAACCACTGAACTTGTGCATACATCATGTTTTGGCTGAGCTTCATTATACATCATCTGTTTCCTTTCCATTCCATTCCTATGCTCCTGCAAGTGTAGAAAAACAAACAGTTTAACCAAAGTCTGTTTGCCTTTGTCATGGCTTTAGCCATGACTCTGTTTTTTCAAACAGAAAACAAAGTGAAACTTCCTGTCACGGTCAGACATATTTCTTAACACAGCTTAACTTTTGCATCTATAAAGCATTTATATGGTAGAACTTTCTATAAAATTCCAACAAAGTACTTTTTCACTAATCAGATTTCGGAGTGGACCATCAATGGCATCACCATCACGGATCTGAGTGAGGCAGCCAATAGTCCTGTAGCACTATTGGTTAAGTTCAAGTGTAGTATCTTCAAACGGCCTCATTCTGCGATTCTTTGCCAACCTGAGTGGTGAAGATCCTAAACCTGGGGTTTCTCTTCTGCTCATTTTCCCTGCAGGATGGTACAGTATTTGATGGCAGGCCGATAGAGTCCCTGTCTCTGATAGACGCGGTGATGCCTGACGTCGTTCAGACCCGACAGCAAGCGTTCAGAGAGAAGCTAGCGCAGCAGCAAGCCAGCGCTGCGGCAGCGGCAGCAGCCACAGCAGCTACAGCGGGAGCCACGACGACTGCTGTTTCCCAGCAGAACACACCAAAGAACGGAGAAGCCACTGTGAATGGAGAGGAGAATGGGGCACATGCAATAAGTAAGCCAACATTCAGCTGCCTGCCACTGCTGGGCGGTTTGTGTTTCAATAATATTCTTGTACTCAGTCGCAAGGTGGGGTGCAAGGTGTGGTTTCTACTAGGTAGTAGAACTAAGGGCAATCATTCCAGGAGAGTGGGGCATTTCTTAAAAGGCTGATGAGTAAAAATTTTGTTTTATTTTACAGTGCTGTGGTTTACCTTTCTCTGACAATCTGAAAACTTCAGCTCTGTTCAGAATTGCAAGTTGAAGACAGGATCAAGAAGTGGAGTTGTATGCTCTCTCCTTGGAGCAGGCTACCCAGACTTTATTATCAGCCGTCTAGATGCTTTTAGATACTGGATAAAAACTGGGCTGTAGCCAAAGCTTGTCATTTTAGCTAGGCTAGAAGAGAGATGGGTTGAGAGGCTGGGACCTTGTCTTGGTTCAAAAGACAGGTGTCTTTCCAATGGAGAATATGACCCCCTTCCCTCTGAATTATTATAACTTTGAAATTACGGGGCTTTCAGGCAAAGATACAGGAAAAGGAGTTACGGTTCTTTGCTGGCGATGGTTCCCTCGTGGCTGCAGGGGGCACTGTGGAGTGATCCTAACGTCAACAAACCTATAAGCCCTGTCTGTGTGGTTGTGTGACCAGTGCATAGCCTTGTGCAGTAGCTGTCCTGTGATCATCCATAGCCTTGGCATGGTCCTTAGCCCAGTTTGGCATGTTCCAGTTTCCATTCTTGTACGGTGTGGCCAAGCACAGGAGCATCCATAGCCTTACTGTCATGCTCATTAGCCCAGCTTGGACTATAACAACTATCCATTCCTGAACAGCATTGCCAAGCACATGTGCCAAGGACCATTCCCAGCAAACAGCTTGGATGCATCCAGCCTGTCTTGAAGACACAGAGGAAAACTGTCCCTCTGCCTTTTATTTAATAGCATGTGCTTATTCATACAGTCCCCTGAAAGTATCCAATTGAAGGTCCTACCTTCCTGAGATTTCCTTAGTCCTTGGGAACAGTTGGTTCTCAAGAGCACTGAATTCACCTTTGTTCGTGGGTGACTAATGGAGACTGTGCTTATATATTAATCATCCAAAGTCAGACATATCCAACATGGAGTGGGACCTGCCTGCCTGTGTAACTAGATCCTGATGAATATGCTATCCCTGTGGGGCAGATGGGATTACTGGTTCTGGTTTCTATGTACTGGCTGACTTCTGAAACCAGCCCTTACTGCCCAGTTGTCTTCCAAGAAAATTCTAGAGGAACATGCATGGCAGGTTTTGTTGGAAGTCCTAACAGCTCTTTGGCTTAGACAAGGTCAGGACTTGTAGTCATGTAAGATTTTATTAGTTCTGCAGTGTAGTTACCTTTATCAGTCTCCACCTTCTCTTTGATCTGAATAGATTCCTCTGTGGGTCAGTGAGAAACACTTTCAAACCAGGTTTTCCTTCAGAGAATTCCAGTTAGACGGGTTAGTTTCCCCCCAGTAAAACTGCAGTTATTTAAATAACATTTTTATTTGAGAAAGAAAACATAAAAAAGATCTGAACATTTAGAAAATATTAGTCTCTTCTTAGACTATGGGTTGCGTATGTTTTACTTTCAACTAACCCTCTGCTTTGAAACTTAACTCATTTCATATGTAAAGGGGTGCAAACAGAAGTTAAAGTACTGTTAAATGTATCAAAAACACTAACATTTTATTTGTTGACACATCTTCAGCTGACATGTGAAAATTTTAGGGGAATGTCTCATTGTCTTAGGGCCAGAAATAACCAAATTCTTAAGGTAGAAAACTGATCATCAGTTCATCACTAAAAGAGAACAACTCAGATGTATTTCCTTCTGATCCAAAGAAATACATGTACTATTGTATTAACAATAAGAAAGCCTTAAAGATGAGTTCATGTTTATAGGCACACTGTAAGCTTGATGTCTCAAATCTGACATTTCCTAATTTAAAAATAGTAATTCTCACAGCTGTTTTTAATAGCAGGATTTTAACAAACAATTGCAGACCTTTTCTTGGAATGTTGAGAATGACTTTTCCTAGGAGAAAGAAATAATCATGGGAGACCTACTGAGGAGAAAGGAACTGCTGATATGAAAGCTGTGAGAAACTTCCCAAACCTTAATCTTTACTGTTGTTGTATTCCATAGACCTGGCATCTATTGGCACGGGTTTAAATAATGTGCTAGTCCTTAGTCATGACCTGGAAGTCACCCAAATACCAGCCTTTCAAAAAAGGTGGGATGGATGGAGTGGGAGTAAGAGATGTCTTTGAGAAATTAACTAGTTTGCATTTATTCTGGCACGGAGTTCTCCCTGACACTCTGAAGTCTTTCCAAAAAGATTTTAAAATATTTAATATAATATGATATGGTTTTTATGCACATTACCAATATAATAGTATTGATTTAAGAAAGAGAAGAGATAGAAAACAACAGCAATAGTTTGAGGTGCAGATTCAAAAACTAAATAAAACAAGTCACTGCCTTGTCTTGTTGCCTCCCAAGTAATGTTCTCAGTTTTAAGTCACTTTAAATGTTACAGGAAAAAATAAAAATCAGCATGTAGAAATGGAGCCAAACTTTGGATTGTTTTCCAACTCAAATATTTTAGTGTCATTTGTTTCATTATATTTGCAAGAATTGGCTTAGGTTTAAGAAAAATAAAGCTCTGGAAAGAGGACTGAGCCCTGTTCCTTTATTAAAACTACAGCCATAAAGAGCAACTTCAGTGAAAGGCCTCTTAAAGATTTAAGAAAAAAAAAATCCTGAGAAAAGACACTAGTAAGATCTTAAAAGTTTCTATTTTTTTTTCTTTGGAGGAAATAGTTAATATTACTTACCAGTGTGTTAGAATTTTTGTTTTTACACTAGAAAAAACTCTCAGTCTTAATACTTTGGGGTACTATGACTTATAATTTCCAGTCATTTGGGTTTTTTAATACATGTGAGGAAAAGAATTATAGTACAATGTAGACTATAATCAAAGATCTCCTGGCATTTAGAAAATGTTTTGTGTTAACATTTGGACAGAGTCCTTTGCTATGTCACCTGCAGACTTATATTTTTCACCTGGGGCTCTGCTGCACTTAGTAGATAGAAATGCCTTTTCTTTCAGAGAACCCCCCCAGGGCAATTTTGTGCAAATAAGATCTTAACTGAAAGCTTTCTGCTTGGAAGGTACTTTAAAACAAAAGAAGCCTGTTCTTGATGGTTACTGCATCTCACTTATCTATTTATTCTCATTCCTCATGCACACATTGTAACTGCATCCATAGGAAAGCTGAATTTTCAGGTGAGACCAGGGCTCCCAAGAGCTCGTGCTGCGTAAGGAACTTGTCGCTCTTAAGAGGATGCCAGTTTGTGCTCAGGAGTTTCTGCAGTTTTTTGTTGTTATCATAATCATATCAGTCATATATTGCAAGTGTCTGTCTGAATCTGAGAAGAGCCTGAGGCAGTATTGCAGAGGCATGAACTGTCCTGTTTGTTCAATGGGGCATTTTAAGTTTTGTGCTGAGTAGTAACACTCTAAATATGAATGTTCCTGACTACTGATGCAGATAGGAAGAAAACACATAAAATGTGAACATTTGCAAATTATTTATGAAAGGCTTCTCATCCTTCCCTCTGTTTTCTCCTAAACCACCAAAGCTGTACTGTAAAAATCGTTACTGGAAGATACAATACAAAATAATTCTGCAGGTATTTCATTGCTCCCAGAGGCTAGTTGGTCTTGCATGTACTAATGCAGGTATCAGCTAATCAACGTTTCTTTTTCACAGCATGACTATTTGGGGGGGCTTTTTCACAGCAGTTAATAACATTCAAAGTGTGTGTCTAGATTTTTCCATCTGGCCACATACAAATGAAAAATATTCCTGAGTATCAGATGGCTTTGCTCTGATATCACCTTTTAGAGTGATGCTGCTTCCCAGCTGTCACTTGGTTTTAATCGAGAGTGAAAAGCAGCTCTGCCTTTAGAGCCAGGCAGGTAACAGTAGGATCCTATGTCGTAAGCACAGCATCTCATTTAAATTTTTCGAATTAAAGTGCTTGAAATATCTTCTTGATTTACCCCCAGCTTCCAGCTCACACTGTGAACAGGACACAGATGAAGGCATAGCCATTGTCATGCTGCTGTTTTTCTCATGAAAGTATGCTTTAAGCATGGTGAACCTGTGCTGTGCTGAGTAATAGAGGATTGTGAGTTCTAGGCTTGTATCTTCTGGTGGATTTTAATAGTGCTTCACTCTTCAGTGCCTGAGTGCTCAGAATATCAAAGATCCCAGCTGCTGGTGTCAGGCTAAATCTTGAGTATTGGTATATCTCAACAGCATTTAGTTTAGTAGTCATGCACATAGGGAATTATCAAGGACAATACTTAACATAAGGACTTAGCGTAGGTATAGATTTTGCAAGTAGGCATTTCCAGTGATTATGCAGCAAGTCCATAGGTGATAAGCGTAGTCAAAAATGTAGATATTTTTAATTGGAAATAAGCTGTGAAACTACTGATAGTTGTTTCCTGATTTTAGTACTTGATTCTATGTAACTCATGTAGATTCCGTTCCATCTGTGGCGTAGATGTGGCACAAACATAGTTTTAGGGTGCTTAGCAAATATGCAGTAAGAAGTGCTATTTGTGTGAGTCAGCATAAGTTAGGCAGGGCCAGACCAGGTATGTGAAAGCCCAGGTAAGGGTAGAAATCTGGAGATCTTCCTCCCAATGGCACTTATGCAATGTCACAGTCTGTTTCACCAGTTGATGGCAATAGCTTAGCAGAGCTGGAGTATCAGGACAGATGGCTGATTTTAAATGCCATAAACATGCATAAGGGAGCATAATTATTCTACTTGCAAACCTATGGATCTCCTTATGTGATTAAAGAATGACTAACTGAAAGACTTCACCCAGAAAGAGAGCTTGCATTTTCATCAGTCAGAACAGATCAGCTGGCCAAGGCATTGGTTAGGTAACAGGAGGCTGCCAGCTACCCGTGCTTGGATGTGCTTTCTGCAGAATGGGTCACACTCTTGTTTGTAGCATCTGCTGTCTGCTGTTTCAGTGTGTCACCTGTCCTTGGATGGTGTCTTGTTTGCAGAGGATAATAATCTTGTAATACTGCCAGGAAATGTAGCTAGAGCTTAATGAGGAAAATTTACACAGAAGCAGAGGAAGTCTGGAGTAAAAACACAGTTCATGATGCAAGTTGGAATGAATTGTTTTTTCTAAGAGAAATCCATCGTTTTAAATTCTTTTTTTTTTTTTTGCTTAAGACAATAAAAAAACTTTATAAAAATGAAGTTACTTAGACTGCAGTCTAAGGAACCACAGAGTTACAGCATGCAGGTTAAGTGTATCTATGACTCATTTGGTACCTTTGTATGTATTATGATATCCTTAAGAAGGTTATCACCACCATTTTCCTGATGTGCTCCAGGAATTAAGCCCCTACTCAATATTTTTTTTGTCTGTGAGTAGCACAGATATTACTTACAGGAGACTGTGTAAGAAAAAAGAAATGTTTTATGTTATTTTTAAAAATATTTTAATAAACCTGTGAGTCATTTTTTATGAGGTCAGCTTCCAAAGAAAAACTACACTGAACTAAATGCTGAGTATTTGGGGGATAAAAAGCTATATATCTATAGAAAATGTTTGGGAAAGCTCTTTTATTTTGAGGAAATGTCATAAATTTGAATGGCCAGGGAGAAGCAAGTAGAGTAATATTGTCAGTGACACAGCACAGAGTATTAATTGTGGTGTATATGCTGCTGCAAACTTTAGGCCTTGGGTAGCTAGCATGTTTTTAAGACAGACTTAACTGCATCTTGTAAATTATTTATTCTGATACATCTCCTTACAGATAATCATTCAAAGCCAATGGAAATTGACGGGGATGTTGAAATTCCTCCTAACAAAGCAACAGTCCTTCGGGGCCATGAATCAGAAGTGTTCATCTGTGCCTGGAACCCTGTCAGTGACCTGCTAGCATCTGGGTAAGACAGTGACTGAAACCAGCTCCTGCAATTAGAGAATATTTAGAGATGCAAGAAGTTGCAAGTGTATTTGGGATGTGAATGAGTATTCTCTGGCTGTTTTATCAGCCTGCAGCAGTGTTTGTTTTCAGCAGTACCATACCTGTATAACAGCTAAGTATTTATAAGGTGACACTGAATATAAAGAATTTGTACACTTAAGATGTAGATTCTATGGCCCTAAATACACACAGTTTTTTAGAAATATCTGGATAATTCTCAGAATATTTGAAGTTTGTGTAATCTACTGCTCTTTTTTATTGATTCACACTGGGGTCTCAGGGAAGTCAGTGGCATCCACTGGGTTTTTTCAGAAGTATGAAGATGGAGGTGCTTCAGACAGGACTTAAGTTTGTTCAGTGAGCTGAGCAGTAAGTAGGGATTTAAGGGAATGTTGTGGTTTAGTGTCATTGGAAGGGAGTCCAGTTTATCCTCTGCAGGACTGCTCTGCAATGACCACCACAGCATCCTAAGTGGGATGATCAGGAGAGTGACTTACACAAGCAGTTTTGATCCAAACAAAATCACAGTTGTAAACATATCCCGAGAGCTGTATGCAGGCACTGGCGGAATCTGTGTTCATGCTTAAACCTTAATATGAAGACTAAATTTAAGAAGTATAACTGAGAACATGGAGTAAAGCTGATCAAAGTTTCAGAAGGTAAATCACTCACAGTTAATTAGCAGTATTAGAATACTTTTCTCACAATGAAGAGGAGACTCCTTATTTTATTTCTAGCTTTTTTGCAAGATTATATGAATAGTCTTCTTACCTTTGTTCACTTAGTACACGAAAACAACGATTTACAGTTTAAATAGGAAAGAAAAATAAAATAAATTCCATGTTGGATGAACAACAGAGATCTCCAACAGAGTGAAGATAGAAATTTCAAAAAATTAATTTCAGACAACAAACTGGGATTTTGGAAACAAGAATCCTGCTGAGTATGCTTTGTTTCTGGAATGTGTATGTCTTATAGTGTACTTTTAGCATCTGTAGTACTAAGTATCTTCATTTATCAATTTTAAGCAAGTCAGTGCTTGCCACAGTGGACTGCTTCCGTAGGATCCATGGTATACAATCCTAGTGTGCATAATTTAAATGGTGGAGCAGTTCATAAACCACAGTATGTGTTGGAGTGTGTGATTAGCTTTGCTAAGCATTGGTAGATGGATCCCTGGATTGTGATATCTTACAGGTAAACCTGTAGCTTCAGGT
Organism: Toxostoma redivivum; assembly: GCA_013397375.1. Classification (NCBI taxonomy): domain Eukaryota; kingdom Metazoa; phylum Chordata; class Aves; order Passeriformes; family Mimidae; genus Toxostoma; species Toxostoma redivivum. The sequence continues at coordinate 773,709 of VXBI01012947.1, forward strand.
AAACCTGGAGGATGATAATCAGAGCTATTAGTCAGATATCTGAGCCAGAGGAATACCTTCTCACTAGCCATTCAATTAAGCTTTACCCTTCAGTGTAATAGGTCGTTTGTAATGAGCTTTGCTGGTGACCATGGAGGTTCATAAGTACACATGTGGTTGCAAAGTACAATCATGTGCTTTAGTCAGGCTAGTAGCAGTGCAATGACAATGCAAATAATTAAAATCCATGTGCATCTTGGTCAGATTTTAGCCTCCTTGTAAGAAATGAGGTAGGGATGCAGCTGGAATTGGGGTAACGCAGCAGCCAGTGCCTGGTGAAGCATAGTAGCTGAAATGGCAGAGAATGCACAGAAGAAAGTGAAATTGAAGGAAGAGAGCTGAGTGTGAGTGGTTATGCCACTGCACAAAGAAGCCTTTGTCTGGTATAATAACAGTGCAAGCTTTTATCTACAGGTAAACTCCGTGTTACAGCACGAGTTGAACAAGGGAAAGAAATTCCCTGAGATCCACAGTATGCTGCAGTTCTGTTTGCCCTTTACAGAGTAATGATTCAAAAAAGAAGACTGCAGTTAGTCTGATGCGTCAGCGTCAAATTGTTCAATTCTATAACAGCCATATTGTGCTGCCCAGTCGACACTTTTTTTTGGGTTTCCCATCTGCTTGATTGTACCCATCTTAAAAAATACATTTCAAAACCTAGCTATTAAATAGAGGAAATAATAACATATTTGTTTTGTTTATAAAGTGACTAATTGAATCTCAATTAATGACAAAGTATTTTCCTCAAGCCTTGTTATACAGGCAATAGATTTTTCTAACAACTAGCAGCAGCAGTTTAGACAGCAACCTGATGTAATCCTCAACTAAAAGAATAATGCAGGTTCAGAACCTAATCTGAAGCAAGCTGTTTAAAAGAAATGTAGAATGAGTTACCCAACACTAGAGCATTGATTTCCAGATTTAGTGACTATCATACTGAGAGAAAGAGATTTTGATATTTAATGTCACGTCTACTCAGTTGCTGTTTTTCTAGTGTGTGAAGACTAGCATGGTAATATACACTCTCCGGGCTTTGCAACCAGCTATTTCAAAATATAGCAGAGAAACAGGAATTTCTCTGATCACATAGCTAGAAAAATATATTCTGCAGCTGCTCTTCCCCCTCCACCACACACATAACCCTTAAAGCTGAGGATGGGGGAGACTAGAAATACCAGTAAAGGCTATCAAAGGCATGACTGTCACCAGATGCCTATAATAAGAATGCTTAGATGTTATGAAAAGAAGTATTATAATAATAGAGTGAAGTATGTGCATACAACCATGTAAGATGATTAACTACACTTTTATGAAGGAAGTCAACATTCCAAGGCAAATAATTGCATAGAGTGTTTTGGACAGGTGAAAAAATACCAAAAAGAGAGGTGTTTGGTTAAATATCAAGATTTGGCCATTCCTAGCCATAAACACAAAGACTGATACCTTCCACTAGCTAGCTTTCAATACCTAAGTTTTAATTTCATGACACATTTAAATTGTTGCAGATAGTTATGTTCCCTGTGTAGTGCAGAAATCCATTACAGCTGCATCCACATTAGTAAACTAACTGTGCCTGGGAATATTCTTAGGCACTGAGGCCAGCTGGCACAGAACGGCTGGTGTCTGTGCTAGCAAACTGCCCTGGCTGCCAAACAAACTGCACATTGGGAATCATCTCTGGACATTGTAACCACCAAGCCATGCCCAGGAGTTATTCAGAGAGAACATCAGAGCCTCGAGCAAGAGTGCTAATTAAAACAAGCCAAAATCTGGCCAGGGAATAACCTGTCAGTTTGCTTGCACAGGTCATCATTGTCCGGTGACACAGAGTGTTCTGAACTTGCTTGAATTTCCCAGTGTGGAAGTAGATGGACTGTGAATGTCAAGGCTGCTAAAGCCTTGAACTCCGAAACCTTTTCCAGTTGAACTTAAGATGTTTCTGTCATTGTGTTCCATGGCTGCTTCCAAGAGTATGTTCTGTTCTGTGACATCAACCATGCCTTCAAGTAATTCACATAGCCATGAAGCAGAGGGACCTGGCCTCAGTCCCAAAACCAACAGTAGGTTTCTTTGCTTATCAGCTAATCTATGCCAGCCTGTCTCACACAGAGAGGCTGTGACTTGTCTCTTACAAACCACTCTGTGCACCTTTTGCTCTCCCTAGTCAGCAAAGTAATTATCTGTAAAAGCTGCTGAGATCTTTCAGTTCTGGCTGTTTCTTGGAAGCAAGAAAAGATGTTTCTAGGCCATCTGTTGTCATTGTTGTGGGTTTTATATAGTATTTCAGCTTACTGTACTCCTCATATGAGTGATTTAGGATCCACTGTAAATTACCTTTCAGAATAATCCTTTTTGACTTACCAGGTTGAGGGTGTTGATTTCAGACTCCACCCCTCTATGTCAGTGCCAGATATTAATTCTGCAAACTCTAAGTGCGTATTTGTTAGCAGAGTACTGTTTGGACTGATTTCCTCAGTGCATCAAAGCCATTAATGCAAAGTTGTCAGCTGTTAAGGGAGGTAAACTTGAATAACCTGTAGCAGGGAATAACGTTTTAGAATCAGTGAGGCAGGGATCTTAATCAGGACACCTGTGAGGCACTTCCTTCTACTGACTACCTAGAAATGTAAGCACTTAGTTTAAGAGGTCTGCTTTATTAAGGAAATATTAGGTGTAAAAAAAAGAGGAATTTCCTTCCCATAATGCTTTTAAGAATATCTCTTAAAATAAAATAATAGAAACTCTAATCTGCTAGAGCCAGAAGTAGTAAATACACATTAGCAATATTGTATCTCAAAGTAACTGTGATTTTAAGAGTTTTAGCTGAAGATTAGAAATACCAACGTCCAACAACAATCTTGCAAAATTCTTTACCCAGCTGCAGCACTTTTAACCTCTGTGCTCCCAGTTACAGAATGGTGATTTTATATGTCACAAATTAAATTCCACAAACATTTGTCCACCTTGATTCATGAACATAGTGGAGCAGGAGAGCATGAAATAAAATCCTTTCAGAACTAGCCTAAAATTTGGCAGTATTCTACCACAGTGCAGAGGAGTATACCTATTACTCAAGTGTTCATGACTTGCATGTTGGAATGAGCTGCTTTATCATGTAGATAGAAATGCTTCTGTGGACTAAAGAGATTAAATATCTTTCTGAATTGTGCTTGAACTGTGCTCCTCTAATAAGGCAGGGTTCACTGAATCATTCAACAGAAATCAGAATACTTTCCAGAGCATTCTCTGGACTCTTTTCTTTTTTCCCCCCAGCAACAAAAGGGAAGACACACAAATACCCTTGCTGCACACTGGTAGGCTTATAAAGCCTCTCTGCAGGGACACATAATAGCTTATGTAGTCTTAGGAAGAAGAAAAGAGAAAAACAAAATTAAAATACTGGAAAATAAGATTGCCCTGGCCTTGCCAGAAAACCAACTAAATAAAACTGTTGAAAAACAAAACATAACCCTTTTAGAACTAGCAAATAGATATTGTATATGAGAGCCAAGTGACTGGGTACTTCATTCACAGGGTCCAATAACAAACTGAATTATTACAATGAAGGCAAGACAGTCCTGGAGTCTTATATAGGAGAGAAGCCAACTCTGAAGGAATTTCGTACTTAGCATGTTAACCAATGAAGCAGTCCTTTAAAGACTTATGTTCCCATCATTGTTAATTATCACAGTTAAAAATGTTCCTTAATTTCTGAGCCTCATGATAACTTCGTTAGTTTTCTAGCCAACATATGCAAAATCGTCTTCAGACCTCTGAAGAAATAAGGGTGTATATTTACAGTCACAGCTGTGTAGTGGCAAAAATAACCCTGATCTGAATTATTTCTCAATCACTAATGTGAAAAATATGTCTCAAAAATTAAAGAGTGGCTGTACAGGAGTAGCTGGGTTTAAAACCCTGGCCAGCCATCACACCTCAGCTTAGCACAAAAAGTTCACAGGACATGGGACAAATTCCTCAGGCATGCAATAACCCTGAAGAGCTCAAAGCTACTCATACAGGCAGAGAGATGTTTGCTTTTATAGTTGAATTGTTTGTGTAAAATTAGGCTAAATTATTGGTAAAATAATACACAGAGATCAACAAAGTTTGATAATTGCTTGATCAATATTTGCATTTGAAGACATGTCAAGTGTTGAAATTTTGCCTGGTATTCTTAGTATCAATAATTAAAATGCTTTACTAGTAGACCAAAAGAAAATTTAGTATTCTCTTGTGATGGATTTCTTTTTCAGTAAAACATGGCTTGGCAAAGCAAAAATGTATCTCAGGCTTTTAGGCTTTGAAGAAAGACTTTTTCTCCTTGATAGTGTATAGGAAAGAAAGTTTTTTGTAATTTCTTTTTTAAAAAAAGAAAAAGCTAACACATCAGATATATCAACAATGAAATTTCATCTAGACTGTATTAATTCTTGCAAGTATAAGAGAGATGCTAATTCTGCTCCAAGTTTCTACTTACTGCATGTCAATGAATATTGCTTTCTGGACAAAATAAGCAAACCAGGGTACTTGGTTTTGGTTGTTGCTGTTTTTAAAAATGGAGGAGAGAGAGTGAGAAAAAAACTTCCAGTAAACTTTTAAAGTGTAATATCTTCCACTCCATGGCAAATTGATCTCTGGAACTTAGAGATGTTTTTCAGTAGAATAAAGATTTATGCGAAGTAAAAATTAATATATTATTTACAAGTAGATAATGATAAACTCTTCCTCCTCAATCAGGGTTTCAGCCTGCATTAAAAGCACCTCTATAGAAAATAATTGGTCTATAAAATAGATCAGAATCTTGGTGCTTCCTCTGTCTGGTTCTATTATGTCAGTACTTATTTTGCCACTTTTTCAGACAGTGTGATGTAAGCAGCCAAGCTGCAGATAGTTACTGTAAGTTGCCCCAGACTAGCTCAGTTATGGTGATGTCAGCTTTAGGTATGTAGTGCAAAATGTAGACAGCGAGTGTATGTGTTTTAGGTAAAACTTCTCTGAATAAACCAAATTATTATGACAGGTATAATTTAAATATGTGTTAGCATTTTTAGAAAAGGACACAGTACAGAAAGAGTTGGAAAGAAAAAAATACTTCTTAAAGGTTTGTAATGCCGTGATCCATTCAGTGGGTTTAGGGAAAGGTGGTTGGATCTGCTCTGGGCAGTGCAGAGGAGAAGCAACAAAATTCTCTGGAGAATCAAAACAACTTCTACTTGCAAAATTTGGAACATTTCAATAGAATAGGGCCCTCCTTTATGTGAACTTCTGCTAAATTCAGCACCAAAGTCTCACACCTGCGTTTTACACAGAGCCAGAACGTTCCCAGCAGCCCCATGCAGTCAGATGCTGCCGTTACCATCCAGGCCAGGGGCTCTTCTTCCTCCAGTGTCCTGCAAGGCTGTAATGTTGTCTCAATGAAAATAGGAATACAGGCTTTTACATTGTTTGTTGGACCAGCAGGAGGAGATTTAAACTAATTTGCATAATTGCTTTATAGATCCGGAGACTCAACAGCCAGGATATGGAATCTCAATGAAAACAGCAACAGCGGTTCCACTCAACTAGTTTTGAGGCACTGCATAAGAGAAGGAGGACATGATGTCCCCAGCAATAAGGATGTGACTTCATTGGACTGGAATGTAAGCTAACTTCTAAGACTGTGCATGGTTTTTAACTGTCTAAATTTAATTCCAAGTTAATTACAGTTGCTGCTCCATATCTTTCATATCTGAGGTGACCAGAAGCTCTGTCCTAACCTACTGACCTCTTGTTCAAGTACTCGTAATAGGCTGAACTTTCTCTTACAGGCTGTAATTTTCCAGGACTGTTGCCATCTTCAAGCTTAACAATGATATATTTATATCTCTATTTTAGGAGCGTGAGTAAAAATAAACTTAGCTAGCTTGAAGAACAAAGATTAAACAAGCAATCTTTGTAATACTGAAGCCTCATTAATAATGTATTTGCATCTCAGAGTTACTTTATTTTGGCTTGTAAGGAGATAAAAGCACCAGTGAAGCTTTTTCTGAGTTTGGACTCTCGAGATCCTCTCATTTGAATTATGCTGTGCACAGCAAAATGTATTTGCATTTTTTTCTTTCTCTTGATAGGAGCATGTGTAGTTATTCTATCCTTAAGTATCCACCTTCTGGATGAAACCGTCTTGCCTGATCCCTTTTTTACTTTTATCCTGCAAAAGCTCCTATCTTAGATAATCTGCTCCTGCACAGGGAATACTGAAGTGAGCAGAGAGGACAGGTATTGTTGAGAATCCCCAGTGTCTGGGCAGTGTCTTTGGGCAGCTCTAAAGCTGCCTAATGTCTCATTTTTACCAAAAGAACTTACTAGACCCTGCAGGAACCTTAATTACTTTGAAATAATTTTCATTCTGTCTGTTTTGCTGATATTAGTACAGAGTGATCACATTAGTCTTGTTTTCATAGGAAAACAGATTAATTAAGTACATGTACAGTCTCAGTTGCTGGCCAGAGACCAAGTTTCGATTAATCTTTATGCAGTATTGTCCTTCAGGTGAGCTAAGTGCTTCACAAAGTAAAAGATAAGGCCACTGCACAAGTCATCTTTCCCCTGTGTATTTTATATTTGCACAATGGAAGAAGTTGGTGAACAGTACAGAAAGTAGAGGTAGGTCAAGGAAGCAAATAAAACTCAAGCTTATGTTCATTACTTGTTTCCTTTGGATATTAGAGCAAAGAAAAACAGTTGTGAAAAAAATGAATCAAGGAGTAAGAAAAGAGAAATTGAAAGAGGAAAATATGCAATGAGTGGAGAACAGTTAGGGGAAAATTTGTCCAAAACATAGGACATCCTATAGTATTTCCTGTAGTAGTTCCTTACCTTCCAGGCTTCATGGGTACTTCACTTGCACTGTGCTAGTACTTAAGGAAATGTTCCTAATTTAAATACTTCAAGTGCTTCCAGCTTATTTGAGTTTCCCAAAGAATGTGAATTGCCACCAACAAATTTGGATAAACTGTACATCTAAGTTCCTGAGCTTTCCTTTTTCTCTTTTTGCCCTTTATCATCTTTCTTCTCATCACTGATCCAGAAAAATGTATATCACAGTGAGCTTCACTTACTTTATGATATTTTCCCCCCTACATTATTATATATTTGAGTTGAATCTACAACTGCTCTGAGTCAGTGTTTTTGGAGCGTTGGAGTAGGCATATGTTTTAAAGGATTATTTTGTGCCTTTTCCTAATTTTCTATTCATCGAGCTAGAAATGCCATCTGCCTTTATTGTTTATTTAGTACCACAGTATTAATCATATTTCCCTGTGAAATGTTCACACTGTTGGTACTGATTTAGTTCTTCTCTGGTTTATGTGGCTTACATCACATAAAGGTTATAAGGAAGATTATTTTTGGAGGTCATATTCAGATCATGCCCTTTGATACCATGGATAGGATTCATCTCCTGTAGGTTTAACCATCTAAGCTAGTCCTCTAGACTCACCTTAAGTCAGCAGAAACAGAGACACGTGCCTTCATGTTGGGTTGGGCATAATCTAAAGCAAATGAGTTTGTGAATTACACTTCAGAGCTGTAGTTACATGATGCTGTTATGGAGGGAGATTAGATGGCAATGGTAAACTAACTTCTAACTTCTGCATGTCTGGAAATAAATGGGATTAATCTCACTCTTAATCCAGGTTCTGAAATGTTGTAAGACTAAATATCCTGCTTCAACAATGTCCATCATACCAGATGGCAGAGTCAAGTTCTGTTTTAATAATTCTCATTCTGGCCCAATCACACCAGCATCACTGGCTGCACAGGACATATCCTTCTGTGAAGGGTTACTTCCAGAATACATGTCACTTGCTGATTAGATTCATGGGCTTTTTTCCTCCTAATTGGGATCCATGAACCCAACTTTTCTCAGGCTGTCCATCATGGTACCCGTGAGCACATGTGGGAGTCTGTGTTCAGACAAGGAGAAAGCAGTTCCTTCATAGAACATAACATTTGAGGTGTTCATCCTGTGGCTTAGGGCCTTCTTTTAAGTAGAGGTGCCTGAGTTTCAATGAACTGGGATTTAGTCTGAGTTTCAGTCATCTGTTGATGTTTTATAGGTCCTTTATGTCTAAGAAGCAGTATCTGTTAACTGGAAGAAGCCCATAAAACGTCTTATATCTTGTTTTCTTTTTCTAATCTTTTTGATTAAATGGCTCATATTGGTATAGTCCAGTGTTTCACTGTATGTTAGAGCATTTTATTTCCTCTGTGCTGTCTGAAGTAATAACCTTTAGCTCAAATCATAGCATAATCTGTCTCAATGAGTGGACTCAGACTTCCCATAAATCACAATTAGCAAATGTTAAAAAAGAAAGAAAAAGGTTGGTTGAAACAGATTTTATCTCATATCCACCTTTGCCATTTATATATATTCCAACAGAGTGATGGAACACTATTAGCTACAGGCTCATATGATGGTTTTGCAAGAATATGGACAGAAGATGGTAAGTCAAACATTTATTGTTCTTAAGCATCAAACAGCAGTGAGCTGTAATTTGACCAATTTGTAAAGAAATTGTAATAATAACCTGTTCTTTATTCCAGGTAACCTTGCAAGCACCTTAGGTCAGCACAAAGGTCCAATATTTGCCCTGAAATGGAACAAAAAGGGGAATTATATTTTAAGTGCTGGTGTTGATAAAGTGAGTTTTAAAAATACATTATTCTAACATATAAGTATGCTGATGAGTGAGCTTGTGCTGTTAAATACTTGAGATTATTTTCTTCTTCTCCAGGCATCCTGGAGAGTTTACATCTCTGTAATATATTTTAGTGCATGTTGACTACATTTTTGAGGCTACATAAATGTATACTATTTTCATGGAAAATACTTAACTTTTTTAAAAACTTGTGTAAAACTTCATCTTAAGTGTGTCTCTGTTAAGGAGGGAACAGAGCTTTCAGTACTTATATTTGTAGTTTTATCAGCTAAGTATTTACAGGAAGAAAGTGATCTTAAACATACCACACCTTTTAGCTCATCTGATTGTTGAAACACTTTTATTTGAATGAAATATATATGGCTTCCTCTGGAAATATGCAAAAAAAATATGGTTCTGAACTGAAAATCAAGCAAAACGTAGTAGTTACAGCTGAGTGCATATTAGAGATTAAAATGAACAGATGACTGATGATCCATTAAAACTGAAACTGGAAAGTACACAGCATTCATCTTGCCTGACTTTCAGTATCTAAAAATTAGATTCATGTGTCGTCCTTGGCTTCCTTTATAAAATTCAGAGAGAAAAATGGCACTTCCAAGGTTCCAGTGAGATGCACTGACAGTGCTTCTCTCCAGCAGCTGACAGAGGCAGTCTAGCTGAGTAAGCTCAGTGAATCCCTATATTTTTATCTCCTCATGAAAATGGAAACTTAGTCTTATTACCTTTAATACTGGCTTATATTCAGCTACACTGGTCTCCCAATGGTAATTCCATTACTCAGGCAAATATACATTCTCAATAAAAGCAATTTCTTTAGGTGATCCATGCAAGATGATGCATCCTTAATTTATTTTCTGGAAGTATGTACTCCCAGTAAATTAAGAATCACTCAGAAGGTGGTATTGTGCTCTGCAGGGAACATGCTCACATGTGCTGTGAGTATGGATTAAACCTGTAGTAAGCCAATTACACTTGAGTCTCTCCTACCACAGTGGCAAGAGGGGCTGTGTACTCTGCTGATAGAAAAACATTTCACTTGTTGGTTTAATTGTTACAAATGACGTTCAGCATTGTTTCAGAGTAAAATTCAACTTGCATCTTTTGAAAAGAGAGTAAGTGTTCTTTAAAGATCACAACTAAAACATTTTTTTCAATATGCTTATTAAAATGTATAGTGTTGTCTTCTAGCAGTATTCAGAGAGTATGCCCATTCTTCACAGTTACATTGCTTCTTCTGTAGACATGATACTTCTTTATCTACACTTAGATTATTATTCTGTAATACCTGGAAGTGATTCCTGGTTTTCCCGCTGTTTACACACAAGGTTCTCTGTAGTCAATAGTTTTATCAGTTCATCATTTAGAATTACTACTAAGTGAGGATGCTCCTTGGTTTTTTTTCCTCTGAGTTGGACAGTCACTAATCTTTTTTTCCACCCTTTTCTTGGATGCAGACAACAATAATTTGGGATGCTCACACGGGAGAAGCTAAACAGCAATTTCCTTTCCATTCAGGTACTTTTTGCATAACTCTTATTAGGAAAATGAAATGCAGTTTTTAATTCTGTCAATGTACTTTTTCCATATCTTCCAGAGAAAAGTTTCAGTCAAGTTTTTCTGTGCTTTAACTATCCTGAGTATCATAGCTTGTGGGTTTATTCTCAGTTCTGTGAGAATCAGCTTTGAAAGTCAAACTGATTATAGGAGAGGGTTCATACACCAGCCATGTTTACCTAACTGAGCAGTCCTGTTGTTACCTATGTGCTTGAATAGTACCCGCTAGTGATTCTTGAAGAGAACTTTCAGTGAAGGTGTCTGGGATCTTTTCCATTTTCTCTGCTCCTGTTTCAATGAAGCTGATTTGAGGCAGAAGCAGGCAGATCTCTCATGCACCTTGAATTCACCACTGCACTCATGAAGGTCCTCAGAATTTCTTAGCTTTTAATTTTAATTTTTTTGAAGTTCTTAAATATTTACTTTCTCTGATTATTGGAAATCAGTTGTCAGCCTAGAGTTTCAAAACTTTGCTGCACCAAAACACTACTTGGATGGTTACTTGTAAATCTGTTTCAAGAAGACAGGAGTTGTCACAAATACTAAATAATCTTGAATAACAGACAGTCATTGTCATAATCTGAAATTCACCTGAGACCAGACTTAGAAAAGATGATGGCTGAATTCATGATCCAAAGTGGCTGCATTGACATAGTGAAGAATTTTAAGAGGTGTAGTAAAACTGAGTTTAAAATCATGAGAACATCCTGGATTCTGCTACTAGAGTGTTCATCTTCCTCGTTCACTGTAACTAATCCATTTTTAAATACATCAAGCTTTCACAAGGTTCTTAATGGTGTTTACAAACGTATTTTGATACTAATTTTAAAACATCGTTTTGCACATGCTTTTCAACTCAAACTGTTCTTATTCTCACGTTTACACTGATGTGAATAATATGCAGTAGCAATCTAAATGGTTATTCAACAGTAGACAAAAAGTATGTCCATGGACACAGCAAATCCACGCTTTGCATTTTTGTCACTCATCTCCTCATTTATTAATGCAGCTGTCAGTTTAGAGGAGTTGATGTCTGCTGACAGATTTTCTCACTGTGGCATTTATTTATCTATCATAACTGTTCCATAACAGCAAACTGTGCACATAGAGTGATTTAGTTAATGAGACTTTTAATCCTCTGATCCCTAACTAGTAATCTAAGTAGTTGTGGGTTCAGAATTTGGTTGCCCCTTCAGAATCATGTTCACTGACATGTAAGCTGTCTTAGCAGTGATGTCCATCAAGGACAAATCACCCCATCCCCTTTTTAGCAAGTTGAAAACTCAGCTGTATCTACCAATGCAATATATCCATGTGCATTAAAAAATTTTTTTAAAAATTCTTACTGCCCATGCTATTTGTCTTTGGAACACGAGACAACTGAAGTGTACATGTGGATAAGCCTAATATTTTTAATTTTTTATTTCACTATTTCATATATGTTTTCATAGGGGGAAGTAAAGCAATTATTAAGGAAATGCTGTTAAGGAAATTTTTGATAGGAGAAACCATATATCCTACAAAATCTTTAAATCAGCCAGACTCTCTACTCACTTTGTTCTCACAAGTCTAAAGCCACAAAGACCTCACCTTGTCCTCTCTGCATCACCAGGACAAACTAACAGCAAATTCCTTTCCATATCTGGAATCTGAAAACCTTGTCTACACTAGAATTAAAGGTGGTATTTTAATAATTAAAAGTCTAGTCTAGGCAGGGTACACTTCCTTTAACACATACTTCTTTGAAGTCTGGAGGTAGCTGGCCTGGGAATAACATAAGGTTTTTTTACTCTTCACTTCTTCACAACTGGTTTAGTTTGTAAACCACACAGACAAAACTGTCATCTCAAAATACATAAGGAAAAGTCCTTTGTCTGGGTGTTGATGGCCTCCATGTCACTGGTGTTCCCATGTAATTTTTAAGAGTTTTTGGTCAAAACAGTAGCTATGCAGATAAGTAGCTTCTAGGGTTTCAATTATTTTTTGCAAAACTATGATTCATCATAGGGCATTTGATCAAAATACAAATTCACAAGACTTATTTTTTTAAAAAGGAGCTAAATAATCAAATTTTGACATCTACTGATAGATACAGACTGACATCTATGCTTGCAGGAACAAGTTGTTAAATTGACACCTAAAGGGGCATTTGTATGGCCCAGTTTTAACCATCTAGCTGTGTAGTGACAGGACAAGGGGTGAATGGATTCAAACTGAAAGACAGAAAAAGATTTAGATTAGATATCAGGAAGAAATTCTGTGGTGAGACACTGGACCAGGCTGCCCAGAGAAGCCGAGGTTGGATGGAGCTCTGAGCAATCTGGCCTAGTAAAAGGTGTCCCTGCCTATGGCAAGGGGGTTGGAACTAGGTGTTCTTTAAGGTCCCTTCCAACCCAACCATTCTGTGATCTGAGTGCTCTGAGTCACACTTAAATTTGTTCTGAAAAAGCCTAAATTAACAGATAATTATTGTAACACTTTTATTTTTGGTTTTTATTTTAGCTGCATTTTTAAGGATTTGTTGCTACTTTTTTTATTATATATTATGATATTCTAATTGTTTTTATGCAATTGGCTGGTATCCTGTGGTTTTGGAAATACTTTGGCAATTTGATTATTTGCACCAAGAACCATGTCTGGTTGATTTTTTCAAACCTTTTTATGTAGTTACTTATCCAGTAACATATGATTGAGTACACCAATAAATAAATCAGTATTAATTATCAGCATTTTATTATTCAAATTATGCTGCAGTGTAAATCCATAGCTTTAGGTGCCAATAGCTTTCTGAAAATTGGTTTTTGACTCATACATATCATACTAGATAGCCCTGAAGGCATATTGCTGTTGATGATTTTTTTTTGTTTGCTTTGAAATAGTAAAACAAAAAGAAAGACAAACAAGTAGTTAAAGACCTCTTACTGTTTCCTGATCCTCATTCGTGTTCATTGGAAAATTCAAAAGTAGTCTGCCTTCCTCACACGAATTTCCTTTTTATTTCTGCAAGGTAGTAATTCCTTACCTGTCATACAGAATTACTGAGTATTTTTCATTAATACTGAAAAATACCTTGTCTATGAAACAATGTCAGCCCTTCATTCTCATTTAGAGAGCTACCTGATGATTCAGAAGGTGATATGGATGTATTTTGTTTTGCAGTTCATAAAAATTATAATAGGAAAAACATATTTAAATGTAACAGGCTTGTCAGAACAGATATCTTTTAACCTCTTTGTTACTGAAGTATCTTTCTAAACACATTTGAGTAAGGAATTTCTTGGTTGTATTTTAATGATAAATTTGCATTGTATCTTTGCCAGGAAGAGATTCAACTTCGTTTCCTATAAACTGGTGTCTCATTTTAGCACACTTGCTCCTCACAGGAGTGTGCTGAGAATGAAGATTTCTGTATTTTAGCAAGTCTTATGTCATCCTCTGGAGGGCAGCTAAACTCTATCCTGAGGGAAGAAGCCCAAGCAGCAGTCACAGAAACACAAGCAAGCTGTTTGTCAGGAGCTCTCTTCTGCTCCTGCTTGCAGTCTGCAGTGACATGCTGGAAGAGTTGTTTGGGGATTTTTTCCTATCCTTTTTGCAAGTGTGTGTGTGTGTGTGTGTGTTGCACACAGGCACAACATACATGCTCACATGTGCTCTCTGTGCACAGCGTTTTGTTAGCTCAGTGCTAGTTAGTGCCAAACCATCTACAGAAACTCTTCCTCTCATTTCAGATGAAGGTGATCAATGCACCTGCCTAAAACCAATCCCTAAGCAAATTAAACTGAACTGAAGTATTATTAATTCATGTGCCTGCACAGAATGCAGTTCTGTGTCAAAGGTACCATAAAGCTCTAGTGCAAAGGGACACAGCCACCTACTCTTCCAGCCTTCCCCATGTGTTGTGTCTTGCATTCACAGGAATATGCTTGTCTAACCCAGATGAAATTATCCGTGCTTTTTCTGGGTTAGTTTTCTTTCAGTTTCTTCACTGAACTGGGTTACAGAGGGGTGAATGCTAGATGTAACCCATGATATGCATAGCTGGGAGCAAAGAGGGTGGAGGTAGTGTTTTGCTCCCTCTTATGTCAGTTAACCCAAAAGATTCTCATAAGTAGATGCTATGCCAAGTATCCAGATTATGCACTGGAATAGAAGAAATAATTTGTGCCCTTCAGACAGTCCCTATCAGCCCTATAACTGGCAGCAGGTGACAGTAGTCTGTTTCATCCAGATAGATGATGGGAGGAAAATTATTTGGGATAGCTGTTTCTTTGTCATGATCCCTGATATTCCTTCTGTTGTTTATATTCACAGCTCCTGCTCTGGATGTAGACTGGCAGAACAACACTACTTTTGCCTCCTGCAGTACTGACATGTGCATCCATGTATGCAGACTTGGCTGTGATCGTCCTGTTAAAACCTTTCAAGGGCACACAGTAAGTTTAAGAAATCCAAAATGTTAGTGATGAAGTCACAGCAACATGTTACAATGATGGCAGATTATGTATTTGCAGGGTATGTTCTAGCAGCAAAGGTGGTACACCCCATTGTTTCCCTAAAATTATGTTCCTAGTGAGTTCTTCACTGCCTATGAGAAGGGATAAAATGTTCTAAATCACCATAGGAGGCACCACCTCCAGCTTAAACAGTGAGGGTGTTTCTGTGTAGCATGAGCTACAGACTAAAGGCACATTCATAAATAAGATTCTGTTTTCCGCTGGCTTAATTTCCTTTACTAAATGAGAGCTATGAATAAGGAGAGAACAGTTTACCTTCAGCCGTTGTTCAATTTTAGAATCAATTTAATCTAATAAGACACATTAAAGATGTAATTCCCCACTCTTTTCTTGTGGTATTTAATGACTGTCAAAGGTTATTTTTTCTAGGTTTCATTTGTGAGAAAAACTGTGATCATTTACTGACCCATAATTTAGATGTTAGCTTCCAGAACTTGCTTTATCCCCATTGAGGAAAAACTATGCATTTGGAAACCTTTCTCTTAGTCTGTGGTTAAACTGATATTTCATGACAGGTTGTACATTCCTAACAATAGACTGGTGTTTTTTATGATTATATGAAATGTACTGTTTTGTACATGATCCAAATTTTCACTTCAAATATGTCTATACTTGCTTTTAATTATTACTGAAAGGTGTAAAATGTATAAAGCAAAATTTAATATTTTCCAGGATTGTTTTCACTGAGACCCTGGACCAATTAATATTTTTGAGAAAAGAGTCTTTTCCTTTTTATAAAATGCTTTTTTTCTCTTTACCTATAGCTGTGGAAGAGCACGGTAAACTCATTACCAAAGGGATACACTAGGCTTAGTTAATTACAAAGTGCTAGAAAGGCTGATAGAGAAAGCATCCTAAACTGTTTAATATTCCATCATGAAATTCATTTACACATAAATCTCTCTTTAGACAGACCAGCATTGTTGTAGAGCTACCATATGAAGAATTACCAAGTCCACAAAACTTTACACTCCACCAGTATCAATATTTTCTGTTGAAAACTTGTATCACCAAGTCTACAGAACATTAATGAAAGAAATGCCCCAGTTCTAAAAAGAAGCTAATGCTGTATCATCAGTCTGTCTGGGTTTATTTAAATCCTAGGATATGACAAAAGGATAGGAACAACTTTGTGTCAGAACGCACATCAGAAGATTGTTTGTGTGTATTGTTCACAAGCACAGGATGGTTCCACTCTGAAATGCCTCTTAAGTAGGGTATTGGGGAGGCAGCACTACTTTTGTTCACCCCTAAAAGCACCAGCACTGTAACTTGTGGGTAAACTTGTTCCATGCATAAACCTTGAGTGCCCTCTGCTGAGTGCCCAGTACAATGCAGTAACTGGAATATTTGCTCAATAAAATCACTCTTGATTTCAGAACGAGGTGAATGCAATCAAATGGGACCCATCTGGCATGCTACTAGCATCTTGCTCCGATGACATGACATTAAAGGTAAAACCATTTCCATTCCTGTTGTTCAAAAAGTAAGGACAAAAAATTATGTCTCTTTTTCAGTCTCCTCCAGAATTATGATACTGTATCACTTCAAATTCTGCATGAACAGTAGTTTCCATTTTGTGCCATATTTCTCGAAGCAAATCTGAAAGATTGAAGACAGAGAAGCAAACACTGGGGAAACTGAGACATCCTATCCAAATAAGTGTTATGTGACTGATACGCCATTGTCACAAAAACATCATAGTGTAAGTGTAGATAATATAGAACTTCAGCAGCCCAAAATGCTTTCTCATTTTTCTTTCCAGCCGTATCAAATGAAGGCTGTCTGTGTAGGAGTAGCTATAAGTTGTTATAGCAAAGCCCTCCAGCTGGACTGTTGATTTATGATGGTTCCTTGAAGAAAGCAAATATCTCAGGAAGGAGTTGGTTTTGTGGATAGAATTGTACCAGTAATAGTTTCCTTGGTTGTGTTAATTAAGACTCAGATCTCTTTGCACTGCTGATTGACACTGCTGAAGCTTGGGATGTTTCTGGCGTGAAACTGAGACAGCAGCAGAATTTGCGGATGAGAGCTAAGTGAATGTCAGCATTATGAATATTTCCTCTTCATAGGTAGACTGACTTCTGCTCTGTCTTTGCCACATACCCACTGAGGTTTTCATCATTCTGGGTTCCAGATGTGCTATTGCAGGCGAGTGACAGAGCTGGAAATTTACAGAAGATGGGGCAAAAGGGAGTGCCTTGCCTGTCACACTGCCACAAAGCAGTATTGCATAACTGTTCTTGCTGTGCTTAAACATCCTAACCCAGTGGTAGCACATCTTTTTGGTGCCCAGTTGCATGCTGTGTTTTAAAAACCACCATGGTTCGGTGATGTTGTTACCAGTTCAAATTCCTGGCCACTGAATTTGGCACAAGAGCTAGTGGCTATCCCTGGCCTCAGCTGTTTATAAAAACCTTCAGTGACGAAGGTGGCAAATGCTCCAAATTATTCTTCTACATTTTCTTTTGTAAATCAATCGTCTCCAACTTTTTTCATCTCTGTTTTTGGAATTCATGAGCTTTTCCTATAACTTCTTGGAACATGGTGCCTGTCAGCTGTAGAACATGGCTGAGCTTTGTGTAGCATTTCCAAAAGCAGTCTCAGGTACACTGATGCATAAGAGCACATCATTCTCATGGTACAGACTTACAACTGAGTTAAATCATTACTACATTTTTGGTATCTCTCTGAAACTGGCTGAAATAAATTTGAGTTATTTTCCCTGCAGTGAATTCCTTCATCTTACTTTCTCAGTTAGCTGAAGAAAAGAGGTACTAAATTACCTGTCTTCTCTATTGAGCATATTCTTAATCTTACACGGAAGTATTTGGCCATGTAACACTGAAAAAATAGCTGACTGTCTTCTATCTTCTATTCACTATTAAAAACATGAGGGAGACAAATGGAGTTCAGGAGGAAAAGGAAAATTTTACTAGCAGAAGATAAAATTGCTGTGTTCTAAGCAGTTGCTGCAATTTTCTTCTTGTTCTTTAAAATGACTGCTGTTCCAATGTGTAAATAAAATTCAGGTTAAACTTCTTCAAATGGATAAACTTCTGTGTGAAAAGTTACAGGCTTCTGGAAGTACAGCAATTCTTTAGTTCTTAACTATTTAATAAATACTATTAAATGTGTAACCCTTTCCCCTATTGCAGTTTTTTTAATATATGTGCCAAATTGCTGCATTAATAAATTATATTTACATGTATTAGGTGAGTTGAGATCTCAAATAAACAAATGGTAAGAATAGCATAGAACTGAAATAATTCAAGTGAGAAGAGATTAATAAGGTTGCCATTTCCCTCCCTTCATTATTTCTCTGACTCAGATATGGAGTATGAAGCAAGATACCTGTGTACATGATCTTCAGGCTCACAGCAAAGAGATTTACACTATCAAATGGAGCCCTACAGGACCAGGCACCAGCAACCCAAACTCCAACATCATGTTAGCAAGGTAAAAAATACACCTCTTTTTCTTGCCTGCCAAGAAGCAGAAGAATCATCTTTCTGAATGTAACCCTACTGTCACTTTGCCATCAGTCTTCCTGGCAGACAATTCCAATAAAAAGTACGTGTGTATGTAACTCAGAGGGATGGATACCGAGGGAAAGAATTTGTATTTGAAAAAGAAAGGGAACAAAGAAAGAAAATTGAATCATGTGATGTTTAACTTTTCAGCTGCCTTGATAAAATGGTTGTAAATTTGGCATTGCAGTTTCACATCCAGCATCGGGTTGTTAGGAGTGAAAATCTTGAGGCAGGTGCTCTCATGACTCAGGCAGCTGGAATGGTTTCTAACTGGGGTCGTGTAACTCACTTGGGCAGTTAGAGAAGGTTTATATACCCTTCTTAGCTAATAGAGAAAAGCTTGGATAGTCTTTGAAATTCCACTTGAAAATCTGTGCAAAATTCTTCCTTGAGCTTAGGAATTACATTTACTTGTGGAGTGCCAGTTGATGGTAGTACTATGGGTTTATCAGATCAGCTCATGGGGTGTGCAGTGTGGGGAGAAGTTGCATTGAAATTGGTTTATTTTACTCCTTAGTCTGGGAGTGGACGTGGAAGAACTTTACTTTCTTGGAGTTATTTTTTAATATTATTTTTAATGCAAATTATTTCCTTTGCCTTTCTTCAAGCCCACAGTTTGGGATTTCAATGGAATGTAACAAAAAGCATCACTGAAACAAAGTGAAAAGAACCACAGTTTTAGAGAATTATAAAATGTTAATTCTTTAAACAGGGTGAATTCATTAGTAGTAAGATCTCTCTGGACCCGTTTATCCTATTAATCACAATATATATTTGACCTCCCTGAATAACAGGAGGTAGAATCTCAAAAGTGGGGAGCTTGGCTTTCTTAGGGCTACATAGAGCACACCTAGGTAGGCCCTAAGGGTCCTCATACAAGAATTCAGTTCTATAGCTGTCATTCTTAAGATAAAAAAACATACAGACTGTGGCACATTTTAGCTTTTCTGTTTGCAACATTATGTCTTACTTAGCCAAGGGAAAACAAACCTGTGATATTCTCTAATAACATTTACAGTATGACAGTGCAAATGGATTAACACTCAAATTATTGCACTCTTGTGTTTGAATGCTTCTTGCAGTGCTTCGTTTGATTCCACAGTTCGGCTGTGGGACGTTGACCGAGGAGTCTGCATCCATACGTTAACAAAGCATCAAGAGCCTGTCTACAGTGTAGCTTTTAGTCCTGATGGAAAATATCTAGCCAGTGGGTCCTTCGACAAATGTGTCCATATATGGAATACTCAGGTACTGTTTTGCCTCATGTGAAGCACATCTGGTTTAGGTGACACATTAATAGTAAAAGCTTAAATGGAGGATGTGTATACCTAGGTCATGCATGACCTGCCTGCCAGGGTGAACCTGATTGTATTGGCTGGCACAAATCCATGGCAGCTGAGTCCCTCAGGTGCAGTGAGGTGACTGCCCAGAACAGTCTGCTCGGTCTGCTTTGTATGCTAAAACAAGTAGCATGCATGAAAATAGGTACATTGTTTTGGGTCATCAGCTTTGTGAAGCTAAGGTGTCAATTAGAAATAAAGGATGTTTTTATTTAGTTACATACTGAGTTCATCTGTGAATCTGACATTCCTGGCTTAGATTTTGTGAAGAGGAGATATAGATACAAAAATGTACAGCCAGGGGACTAGTGATATTTTGGAGAAAAGTGGGACATCCTAGTTCCACAGGTGTAATTCTGTATATGAATTAGCAACGAACTTTAGAGAAGAACACATCAACCTAACTCCCCAGGCCTTTACTGTTACAGAGCTGACAAAAACAGATATCTTGAGAGTCCCACTGTTTCTGGAGAAGCCTGTTGCTCTTCATTAGAAAGACAGTTTCCATCATGATATGGAGGTGGCCATAGCTGGGTGATCTGAATAGCTCCCCCTTTTAACATAGTGCCACGTGACTGAGAAAAAGAAGGGGAACTTCTGTATCCAATATCTGCATGCTGTTTTGCTTTGTAGAGTGGAACTCTAGTACATAGCTACAGAGGCACCGGGGGCATCTTTGAAGTCTGCTGGAATGCTAGAGGAGACAAAGTGGGAGCAAGCGCATCAGACGGATCGGTAAGGATCAGCAAACATTGCAAAGGTTGGGTGGAGATTTCTTTCCTGGGGAGCATCAACAAAAAACAGGATGCTGTATTTGCCTCCTGGGGACAGAGCCAAAGGCAGAGGCAGCTCAAGACACAAATAAGTAGCTCTGTGTAGTGTATTAAAAATGCTCTTGCTTTGAAAGGTTTTGAATACTAGGAGGTGGTGTTCCTGTCAGAAATGAAGAATGCTTGTGGAATAGGGGAATACTCCTGAAGATGAGAATGACTTTTAAATACATATTTGACAAGAGCAACCATAGTGTTGTTTCTATCATCTGTCAGTTTTAATGAAGAGCAGATCACAGCAGTCAACTCTGTAACAAACAATTATCCTGGGGCTTTCAGAGTTTGATTCCACAGAAGAATATTCCTATTCTCTTGAATAGGAATAGCTAAAGGAGAAAATTTTCAGCATGATACCCAAAGATTTTTTCATGCGGTAAAGGGGAAATACTGCCATGAAGCTATGGATTATTCCTTACTATTTTTTGCTGTTAGTGTTACTTCAAAAAAAAATTCAAGTGTAGCATGATCAGCTTGTGCAGGACACAGCTAGCTGGCTGGCTGGCATAACTACTTTGGAGCAGTATTTTTCAACTGGTTTTAACAAAGGGAACACCTATGACAAGATTAAGTTATTTGAGCTTAGTTGTGCCATCTCAAACAGTGCCATGCCTGGCTCCCAGCAGCTATTCCAAATGGGCACATGTCCACTGTCATGCCTGCCAAGCCTGCATCTGTTTTGGATATATTTCAGAAGTGGAAGTGGACATGATATTTAGGCAACTGAATAGAACCCATAATCTTATGGGATGTGCCACCAAAACGTTTGTTTGTAAACCAATGAAAGCCCAGGTAAATGTTAAATGTGTGGGTTTTGCTTGGGCTTTCTGCCATGTCAGTTTGTTCCTTTACTTGTGTGCCTGTAAACCAGTGCTTGAGAGAGGCTGATTTGAAGCTGGGGAGTGTAACATCCAGCTGGCTGATCCACCTGTGTATAGGGTGCATGAATGGGATTTCCCCATCACCTTCACAAATGGTTTTTAACACGGGGTCTTCTCTCTGCAGGTTTGTGTTCTAGATCTGCGGAAGTAAAAGTGAAATGTTTTATAAGAAATTTCAAATGGACCAGCAGTGAATGTGTGGGGAGAAGCACTCTTCAAAACTATTCTTAACAGCTCCAGAACTGTACAAACTTGAACAAAGTTAGAGTGTACCATGAAACCGACTCTCCCTGGCCACAGGTGACTTGTATTCTGTCCGTAACCTTCATCAAGGAGTATAAACACAGTCACTTCAGAGGGGGAGGGAATGGTTTCCACCTGGAACATTCAGCCTTGGAAGCATGAAGCCACCAGCTAGGCATTGCACTGTTTGGTTTGCATCTGAGAACTTGCTCTGATGGCTGGGGAAAAAAAAAAAAAGCTGTGCCAAAAAAATTAATAAAAAGGAAAAAAAAAAAAAGAAAAAAAAGAAAAATGCTGTGATAAACCAAAAGGGAAAAAAAAAATCCTCCTCCATGCGGTGTTGTATTTTTTCCTTCCAATTTGGACACTACAGTTGCTCTCCCAAAGGACGTTCAAAGACCAGTTTGTACTGATGAAATGCTCAACTTTGTAATCACAACACTTTCTATTTTCTAGACTACGTTTTTTGTTCAGTGGTTTTTCTATCAGCTGGAATATTACAGCCTGGAGGATCCCAGGCTTAGGATGAAACTTTTGTTTTCCTTTTATTTCTCCCTTCCATTCCCAACTTTTCCTTCCTTTCTTTTCTCCTCTTTCTTTTTGCCCCCATTTCTTTTTCTTTTCCCTGTATGCCCATAGTAGATGCAGCCAGGTGGACATGACAATGAAAATTTTTGACAGACTGCTTCTCCTCTCTTCTATATCTTCCTTTTCCTTTCTTTCTCTCCATTTAAAAGAAAAAAAAATCCTCCATGCTTCAGATCTTAGCGTCTCAAGGGCACTTTCAGCAAATTGTGTAATAAGTGCTTTATATAAGAATGCATTGCTGGGGAAGATTTTTACAGGAGAAAGATGACTTTTAACAGAAAGAACCCAGTGTATTTTTGGAAAAAAATATTTTTTATGTTAAACAGTTTTAAAAGCCTAAAATGGCCACAAAATGTAGACCAGTTGTGTAATTCAAGTAAAAAGAATGACACAGAGTCCAGGGAACATGAAAGGCGCAGTATCCTTTTTCTCTCCTCTCTCAGAAAGTGCGGTAAGAAAAAATGGTGTTTGATACAAGAAATACCAGTCCTTTACTAAAGTCCTTTTCCAGCAGCCAGCCATTTACATAGTCTCATTCCATTTTTTATGGCTGTTTGATGATGTAAACTTATTCAAAGAGGTTCAGAAGCCTGAGACTATAAATATAGCATTTGTTTTCTCTAGTTTTTTTTTTTTTGTTTGTTTTCAGTAACCAGGACAAAATGCTTGTGTATCTTCTTTCCTCTAGAGATAGTTCAGATTTTGACAGAATTGTGATCTTGCTGAGCAGTGCTGTCTTCCACTATTCATTATTCCAGTCAGTTGGTGAGGTTTTACCACGGACTTAATGAGACCAGGTGAACTGAAATACATTGACTGCATTTGTCACTGTTGAAGAATGGACTCTTGACCAAGCTCCTGTCCATCCATGGACCACACACACCAAGAAGAAAGCTCTGCCATTGCAGCAGGTGGTGGTGCTGTCACCATGTGTGTGCTGCATCCTGCAGAGAAAGCTCTGGGTCTGCATTTGTAGGCTCACTGTGCTCAGACAGGTGTAGCCTCAAGGGTGTCCTCAGTGCGGTGCTCAGAAGACAATGAATTCATTGATAACATCATCTATCTATAAGTTCTATCTCAGTGTGTAAACCACAGTGAGGTTGTAGGGGCTGAAATTATCAGAAAAGGACGGAGTGTTCCAAAGCACCACCTATCCACGTTGGACAAGATTTCCTTACTGCAGCTGTGACACCTGCACAGATGCCAGCTGAAGACTGCATTGTTCTAATTGAGGAAATGACGACTGCAGGGAAGAACACATGGGCACAGTTTACTGAAAGTCCTCTAAACTATAAGGCAGCCTTGGGGTAGTGTCAGACATGACTTAGATCCTCAGAACTGGCTGAGTCACACAGGTGTCTTCTCTACAGCCTAGGCTGGGATCTGTAGGAGAGAGTAAACAGGCCACAAACGTCTTAACAGATGTAGAACCTTCCTGCTCAAAGTTGCTGTAACGTGGCATCTTCCCCTTGGTTTGACCACAGCTGCTGAAGGTGTGATTTGATCCAGAATCCTCGGGCTAAACTGGTGGTGTGAGACCTGCTGAGCTCCAGGGCATCATCATGGAATTTGAACACCATCTTTTCTATGGAGTTTTCTTCTCTGTATGCCTGCATCTGTAGGGATTCTTAGTCCTTCTAGTGGAACTAGACACTGCCAGCTTCAGCTGCATTTCTTAAAGATACACCTTTGGAAAGGAGAAAAGAATGGAAAGAAGTAACTGCTAAAAGTGTTAGTCCTGGGATGAAAACAGTTTTGTGGGATTCTGGTTACTAGTGATAGTTAGGCTTGTTTGTAATTTATCTCAAATAATTGGATGTCAGGCAGTATCAAGGATTACTTTTGGTGTTAAATGCTTTTATGTGTTAGTTTTAGTTTTTTGTACCGAGAGCATGGCTGTAGATCACCATGTGGCAGTTTTGCACTCTCTTTTAATAACCACATGTACCTGCTAATTTAAAGTCACTACTTTTTTTTTTAAAAAAAAAAAAGAGGACTTGCTCAAAGAGTCTTGAACTTGAATACAGAAGCATAATGTGGTTTTATGAAGCAAGGTTTGGACAATGATTTGATTGCAGTCATTCCATGTAAACGGTTAAATTCCTACACTGCTTTTTGATTGCATTTCTGAGAATAATAAGCAGAAGTTGCTGGTCTGTAAAAGGGCAGCACTGATGGGACCCTGGCCTTGCCCCTGTCCCTTGAGTGACACCTGAATAGGCCAGACCTCAGGATGTGAAGAGATTAATTTGCTCAATGCTGCATGACTGGCTGGCTCCACAGCCCATGTTTCATAGTTGTTCCCAGGACAGCTACTGTAGATAACAGGGCAGCGTCCATGATGCCTGTTCCTTGTTTTCCATTTTTTTAATTTGTCAGCACCACTTTGCTTGCCTACATGGAGGTAAGAAGCCAAGAGAAGCAAAATTTGAGTATCACTTCATTTGCAAAGCTCATGTTTGAGAGAGGCTGCTGCTTCAGAAAGTTTTCTATATGGACGATCAGAGTCAAAAGCAGTGTATGTGAGAAGCTAAGAAAATTCACTTTTCTTACCTTCCACAAAAATCCTAAATACTGGAAACTCCTGGAAGATGGTGTAGTAGATAGTTTTCAGGTGGAATGAGAGCTGTTAAGGAAGGCAGGAGATGTAGTGGCAAAGTTATCTCAACCTAAGGATGTGGTTTCTTCAGGACATGGACAGTGGGGAGAAAGAAGCTTTTCCAGGCTGTAGTTCAAGGTGGATGTCTCAGCCTAGACCTGCAGCACTGTGCTCCTGGGAGCTCTCCCTCCCCTCCAGCAGCAGCACATTCCCAGCTGGCAGAGCCTCTCTGTGACTCCCCTGCAAGAGAACTGCACAAAGCAACAGCCATGGGGACTTCCTAAGATTTCTTCCCAGAATTTTGTTTATAGTTCTTTGTAACAGAAGAGAAATGGAAAAACCTAAGTGACCAAACAGGATTGTGAAACCATCCAGAAACTTGCTGGATTTTTATTATTGCTGGCTGTCTGGAATTGGCCTGGAAGTGAAAAAAAGCCAGTTTCTGAAAAACCACTATACTCTGTGGGTTAGAAGGATACTGAATCTTTTATGTAGAAAACACTGGGTCCCTTATGGGGCAATAAAGGGCCTGACTTACAGGGTTATACACACATTAACCCCATGCTACATCTTAGAAATTTCCTTTTAATTTGTTAAAAAAAAAAAAAAAAGAAAAAAATAGCTAATTTTAGAGCCAAGTGAAGTGCACTTTGTCAAATGTAAGGGTCTGCTTTGTTTTTGGGTTTCTTTTTCTTTTTCCCTTTTTAATTTTTCCTCCTTTTTTTTCCTCTTACTGCCTTTTTAAAAAATGTGGTTCTTTGTCAATTGCAGAAATGTTCTTTCAGCCACTCACTGAAATTCTGAATTCTGGCTTCTGCAGTTTTTATTGTCTGTGTCAGACTTGCAGCCAGACTTGGTTCTCATTTAAGCATTTCCCAGGTTCTGTTGAAACAACATCAACCCTTATTTTGTTTCTCCCCCACCCACACTTTCTTCAAATTCACCTTGTGTATTGTAGCTCATTTGTTTTAAGGAGAGAATCAACAGATCATATTCAGTGTCTTGAATAAATTGCTATATTTTGATATTAGAGAATTCTGTGCGTGTTGTTCCTTATTCTTTTCTGGCTGTTTTGCATCCTGCACATAAGAGCTGGGGTTGAGTGATTATAATTATGATATGGTGTCACATTGTGGTGTCACAACTTAAATTGGAATGTGGTGTCACTGGCCTGTGGGTGTTTAAAGACCTTGACATTGGGTTCGTAGGATTTTGTAATATACAGGGCATGGATGCTTTAGCCTCTAATTTTCTTTATTACAGATTACCACAAACACCACACAACTCACCATTAGCAAGTACCCCTATAATAAAGAAAAAAAAATACATACATACATATATATATATAGCTATATATATATATATATAGCTATTACAGAGTAGAATCTGCAGCAGTGATATAGCAACAATCAGTGATAGAGCACGAATAAATTCATAGCAACAATCAAATATAGCAGGTCCCAATAGCAGTAGCAATATATATATAAATATATATATAAATTACAGCTTACAACCAAGTTGTTACTACTGAAGCAAACTTTGCAGAAATACAACAGCAGATAGACTTAGGATAGGTTAATTACATGTACAGATTAGACACCAGGCTGTAGATCTAGAAGGGGCCCAGCCATCCCAGAGATGGGAGGATCAAACAGTCCATGGGCTGAGTGAGGGAACAGTAGAACAGCAGGCAGGATGTCCCTTCAGATACAATCCATGTCATAGAGTTTGGAGTCAGCAAGGCTTCCCAGCAACAGTCCAAGGTCTTGCAGACCTATGTAGGAAAGGGGCAAGGATGTGCAGTGCAGGAAGAGAGAGAGAAGCTGATTTGGATAGAAAATAATTTCTCTGTCATAGAGAGGGTACAGGACACCACTGCTTCAAGCAGCCAGTGGATGCAGTTAATTTCTGTTTTTCACCTGGGACACCCAACAGATGATGATTTCAGTTCTGTTTTGGGACTTGTCATGCTCTTGCAGTTGAAACAGCCAGTGTAAGTTACTGATACATTCTTTCTCAGGGTGTTATCCCCTTTTTCCAGACTGTTTTTCAATGATGCTACTATTACAGTTCCTTGGACTTGCTCTTTTCTGAAGATATCCCAGGATACCTGTGGTACCTAGCTGCATTTCAGAGATGCTGGCTGTGCTTCTCAAGAATGCTTCTGGTCCCCAGGCTTACAGCTCCCAGGCTGGCTGGCAATTTCTCTCCCAGAATTTTGGCAGATTTCTCCCATTGAGTAGTTTTTCCCTTTGAATCAGGTCACCTTTATGGCTGCTCACATCACATGTTTACTGTTTGATTTTATTTCCTCCCATGCTATATTTATTGGAAATTTATACAGCTGTTAAGGGACCAATTTGAGTAAGATTGGGTTGAAGTACTGTCTCGGTTTAAGAGA
>VXBI01012949.1:1642-15314 GCA_013397375.1 Toxostoma redivivum
CTATATATTCTATAACTATATTCTAATTAATTTTATTCTATAAAATGTTTTCTCCCTTGCTCTGGTCTCCCCACCTCTCTGATCCTGCAGGGTTCTCTCCTTTCCCCAGGCACCACTTCCCTGATTCCCAAGGTGCTGGCAGCTCTCCCACCCTGCACCAGCCCCTTCCACAGCTGGCTCTGGGTCCGGAGCAAACCCACCAGGCTTGAAAACACAAATCCTAAAGATTTACATTCCGGAAAGAAAACACCAAGTCCTGAGAGCTGCAGTAGGATTTTAGATCCCACGACTTCAAGCCAATTTCAGGAACATTGGCAGCCTTTTGACTTCATTTCAGACACTTAGTTGTGGTTTTATGTCTGATTTATTTCTAAAGGGCTACACGGTGCTTTTGGTTTCTTCCCTTGAACCTGGAGTTTTATGTTTTTATGGATTTTAAAGGAAATTTACAGCAGCACTAAGGCACTGCTTTTTGAAGCAGGGGACTCAGGGAGAAGTGAGCATAAAAGTGAGGTTTGTGCTGGAAATCTGCATCCTCCTCTCCAATGCAAATCCATTTGATGTTCTGAAGTGCTACAAAAGACAGAATGTTTGAAACCTGCAGCAGGAGATGAAAGCAACAGGAAAGATTTACAAACCTGAAATAGGAATTGCAGGACAAGAGACAAAAGGATTCCTTAACCAGGACTCCCAGCTCCTGGGTCACTGCCAAGCTCCCACCAGGAGCTGCTCCCAGCTGAGCTCTCCCTGTCCAAGGCAATTTGCTCCAATTATTGGCCAGTTATTGATCAGTTATTGATCAGTTATTGAGGCTTTTTGGTCTCAGGTGATGTTGGGAGCCAGTGCTTCCAACCTTCTCCCTGAAAATCGTCTCCTTTTTGAACAACAGCAGCACCTCTGGGACATTCCTTTCCAAATACTGGTGTGAAAAAAGCCCTGTGGGATTTCAGGCTGACACTTCAGAGGGTTGGTGTTTATCCAAGCAGGTTTATCCAGTTTGCTGCTGGAACTTTTGCCATTTTCCAGCTCTTCCTGCATTCCTGGCCCTTCATCTGGGGTGGGAAGCACCAACCCCCCTGCAGAGACACCACAGAGGTTTAAGGAAATCAGCAAGGCTCAGCCAAGGCTCTTCCAGCTGCAAAGGTGGAAAAGGGTGAAGATCCCAGATTCCAGAGATTCCAGCTGGATGGGATTGGGAGCAACCTCACCCATGGAAGGTGTCCCTGCCCAAGGCAGGGGTGGGATTTAATGTTACAACCCAAACCATTCTGGAATTCTGGAATAAGGTCTGGCATTTATCCCTTGATTCTCTGCTCCCATTTTTATTTTCCTGTGTGGCTCAGCGTGGAGGGAGCAGGAAACATTCCCAAAGCAGAAAACCTCTCTGAGCCCCTGGAAAGGGCCCCTTGGAAACTGACACCTTAAAAGATGAGACACTGCTTGCTTAGTGACAAATTCCAAAAGGAATTCAAACCCCTCAGTGACCCCCTGTGTTATCTAATTGTGATATCAGTGGTTCATTTTCTTTTAGCATTAATAGGCTCATTTTGAATGTGAAATCTTTCATGGACGGGTCAGCATTTAGAATCCCCTTGGTAATTGTTGTCCTGGCTTACAATTCAAAATGTGTTCTGTCACCTTCTGTTGAAATGGGAGAGGTGCTGATGCTGATCCCTGTGGAGATCTGTGCTGTCCATGGCCATTGATCCAAACCAGCTGGGGCAGTGTTCTTTATCTGCCCCACAGCCCATCCTCCCTGCAGGAGATCTCTCCTGGCCATGGCCATGCAGTCCCAGGCCATGGCTGATCCAATTCCATCATCCCATGGGGAGATGCTCCAGCCAGGGGGAGGAGCCGAGCATTTCCTACCCGGATCCAAGCTGGCATTGGGAACACCAGAGCAGCCTTTTCCCACTGGATCCCAGAGGAAAAGCAGAGCCTTGCACATCATCCCTGGGCCTGGGGAGGAAAACTGCCCCTTCTCCAGGAGCACTGCTGCAGCAGAGCCACATCTGTCACTGCAGGAGGATGGACACCATGGGATGGCACTGCCCCAACCCCTGACTGACTGACGGGGNGAGCTGGAATCAATCTGAGCTCTTTAGTTTTCACTCTCAAGGTTGTTTATTCTTTTCTTATCTGGAATATTTCTCTCAGCCCAGCCAGGTCTGTCTGGCAGGGCAGCCATGGCACACTCTCTGCCCTTCAGGGCAGTTTGATCTTTTATCCCACAAACTACGGACATGATGTTTACAATTATTTCCCAATTCCCATCATCTATGGTAGACACTGAACTTCTACTCTAAACCAATCCCAAAGTGCCAGCTCCACAATAGAAAATGGAGATGAAGAAGAAGAACAAAGAAAGACCAAACACGTGCTTTTTCCTCCTTCTTGTGTTCTAAAATCCCCATTCCCAAAAATCCTACAATCTCTATTTTCACTTTATGATAACACTGCTTAAACTCCTGTGACTTTTAAGTTCTCATCTAAAGCTGGTGATTTGTTCCAAGGGCTATAATCAACCCCACAGATGTTTTGGGATCATCCCAGGGTCTCAGAGCCCCTGACAGGGTCTCACAGCTCTGGATCCCAAAGGGATGGCCCAGACTCTGACACTTCCACCTTCCCCTTGTCCCTGCCCCTCCTGGCTGTCCCCTTTGGATGGGGACTGTCCCTGCTGGCAGCACACCAGCGCAGGGGAGGGGAGGGACCTGGATAAAACCAGCACTAGCTGCACCTCCTGCTTTTGAAACAACAGGGACGCTTGTTTTGGAGATAATTCTGAAACTTCAAAGCTGAATCTCCTCTTTGAAAACAATCCTATCCCCTGGAGCCCTGCAGATATCAGCGCTCTGCTGCCAGATAAGGACACTGGCTGGCTTCACCTGGCAGGGGCAGGTGACAGGTGAGGACACAGCCTGCTCACCATTCCCTGACACTTTTCCTTCCCTGTTTTCCTCCCCAAGCCATTGTTGGAGCAGAGAAACCTCAAGGAAAATCAGCATCCATGGGCCACACGCTCAAAATGCACAAAACAAATCAGCAAAGGGAGCTGAGCACTTTGGGAAAATCCCCTGATTTTTCTGTGGGATGATGTGTCCTGGGATATTCCCTGGGGATTTTCAAAGCAAGGAATTCTGGCTCAGCCAAGCAAGGAGAGGTGGATCCCAGTGCCCATGGGATTTTTCCTGCACATTCCCTGAGGTCTGGAGGAGCCTCTCCCAGCAGGGATGTCCCACAGGCTCTCCAGCTGGAGTGGCACTGGGATTGAAAAGGGAAATGTTTGCAGGGTGGGTTGTGCCAGGGTGAAACAGCCAGGGTGGTGAATCCCTCCTGTCCCTCCAGGAGCCCTCTGGAAGCTCCTCCTTTTCCGAGCACCCCAAGCTCTCTGTGCTGACAGAGCAGGAGAAGAGATTCTTCACGCAGCACATTCCAAATCCATGTCCACCAGTGTCCCAGTGGTTTTTTGGGGTGTCTGTGGGGTCCCCAGGCTGTTTCCACAGCCCTCAGCAATGTGGAACTTTGCAAGTCTGGCCTGGATAAAATTTGGTTTGCAAAGCCCTGTCAAGGCAGCAGAGTGAAGAGATCAGAATGTGCAGAAAGGCACAATTCCACAGCTTTATTCCATGAAGGAATCCAGTCTAGCACATCCAACAGTTGGGCTTTTCGAGGGGTTTTTATATCTTTTGGGGGTTTTACAATTTGCACCAATTACCAAGGGGATTCTAAATGCTGACCAATCCATGAAGGATTTCACATTTAAAACCAGCCTACTAATGCTAAAAGAAAATGAATCACTAATATTAAAGAAAGAGAAGGGATTCTAAATGCTGACCAATCCATAAAGGATTTCATATTTAAAACAAACCTATTAATGCTAAAAGAAAATGAAACACTAATATTACAATTAGATAACACAGGGGGTCACTGAGGGGTTTGAATTCCTTTTGGAATTTGTCACTAAGCAAGCAGTGTCTCATCTTTTAAGGCACAGAACTCCTTTCCAGGGCTCAGAGAGGTTTTGTGCTTTGGGAATGGTTTCTGCTCTCTCCACACTCCAGGAGTTGCAGGCAGGAGGAATGGCTTGTCCTGGTCAGTCTGAGCTGTTGGTTTGGTGCTGGCCAGGAGCTGGGTGTTCATGCTGGTGTGGAAGGAAAGAATTAACTGCTCAGGGTTCAGAGTTGTACCTCAGCAACCTCCCAGCTGAGGGATGAGGATGGAGCTCATGTGATTTTAAATGCTTGGAATGAATTGAAATTTTCCCTCTGGAACAGCTTTTAAAAATTATTATTTAAATTTTTTTTTCCAAAAATGCCCCGAGTAGCTGAATCTGGATTATTAAATCCATCTGCCACAAGGGCCAAAAATTTGTGCTAAACTAAAAAAGGCAAATCACTTGTTGAGAACTGGAGTAGGAATTTTCTGTTCTTCCTCCTGCTCCTGTGAGCTCAGGGAGATGTTTCTGGAAGGGCCTTGGAGAACCCAGAGTGCCAAGAGGCAGCAGGAGGAGAATTGTTTGCCTGGGCACATCTGGGAGCATGGATCCATGGAAAGGATCCTGGAAAATGGGAATCTTGGACTTTCTGTGCTGACCCCCAGGAAAACTCTGATTTGACCTGAGGCTGTGGAGAAGCTCCCAAAATTGAGTGATAGAACTGGGATTATGGGTGTGGAGTTTAAATAAAAATGTGTAATATCACATGGTGAAAGATTTAGAATTTGAGGTCTTAGAATATAGTAATATATAGAAAACAAGATGGAGGTTTTAGGGCAGAGGTTTTGTCCTTCTTCTTCACCTTCTTCTCCCTGGGTTTGGGTGATCTTGTTTAATTGGATAGAAAAATCTGCATTGTGGGTCATGGGTGTTTGGTTATTAAGCTAAAAGTAAAAATAATTTAGGTGTCCGTTCTTAATTGGACAATTTGCCCTTAAAAGGCCTTGTAGAGAGAGAGGTTGGGCTCCATTTTTAGCTTGTTAGCTGGAAGTGCTGTAGCACTCACTGTAATATAGATAAAAATTAATAAACATCTGAGTCTGAACAAGAAATTCCATCTCTGGTGCATTCAACCCAGACCCTGGCAAAAAGAAGATAAAAGTGATAGAAATGGATCTCAGCTATGGCCTGGCTGTGCTGGGGATAAATCCATGGGCAGTTTCTGGTTGGACACTCAGTGTCACACTGAGGGTCATGGGAAGTTAATTATTGGGTTAAAAGTATAAATAATATAGATGTTAATTCTCTATTGCACTGTTTAGCTTTAAGAGACCTTGTAGCAGCTGATCTGTCTCCATTTTGCTCACTTTTATCTGGTACTAGAAGTGCTGCTGAACTCTCTGTACTTTAGATAAAATTTAATAAACAACCAAGCCTGAACACGAGAAAATCCATTTCCTCCATGTGTATTTTTTAATCCTGGCTCTCAGAGAAGGCAGAAGAGAGTTAAGACAAACCACTCATTAAGAGGTGCAAAAAAACATCTTCCACTGATACAGGCAGGATGGAGGTGTGGGAGAGTGTGGGAATGCCCTGTGGATCAGGGATGAGGAGAAATTGAGGTCCCTGTGGAAAGGGACAGCCAAGGAAGGGCTGTTCCAGTCTGGGGGTTTGGTGTTTGTGTAAATCATATCCTGCCCTTAATTCCTGAGGTGCCACGAATTTCAAGTTATTAACTCACTGATCTGCTGCATTTATTTCAATTAAAACCAGGAATTCAGCTCTGTTTTAGTGAGGCAATCTCATTTTCCTTCCCAGGAAGTGAAAGGGGTGGGAATGATCTGTCCCTGCTTCCTTGGAAAACAGAGCTCACACAAAACCCCATCAGACCTCTCCAGAGCTGCAGCAGAATAACAAACTATTTGTTTGCAGAGCAGGCTTTGGAGCTGATTGTTGTAATTGAGGATGCAGCAGAGAGGCTCTGAGCTTTTGCCAATTTCTTGGCTCCTGCAATTTTCTCCCGGGAGCTGATTGCCAGCAAGAGCCGTGGCACCTTCATTAGCTCCCCCTGAACTTTCCACGGGGCTGGGAAAGCAATCACTGCGTGTTGGGAGAGGGAGGAAGGAGCTCTGCTGCTTGTCAGAATTCCAGACAGTGCCCCAGCACCGAGGATGGGAATGGGTTTGGTGTTTCTGCTCCTGTTTCCGGGCTCAACCCGAATGCAAAATCCCAAATGCAAAATCCCAAATGCAAAATCCCAAATGCACCTGCAAACCCTAAATCACCACTGGAAGAGAACAGAGGGGACGGGCTCAGCTCCTCAGCCAGGCTGGCAGCAGCAGGGACATGGAAATAAATGTGGGTCTGGGAAGGGTTCAGGAATTCCAGGGGTGGCACTCAGAGCTCTGGGATGGGCACAGGGTGGGCATTGGGCACAGCTGGGACTCTGAGCTTGGAGCTCTTTTCCATCCTCAGCGATTCCATGAGGTTCAGGTTGGAAATTTGGGAAAATTTCTTCCCTAAATTTGTTGCCCAGGCCTGGCACAGGTACAGGGTGGAGTCCCCATGGCTGGAGGGATTTAAATCCCTGTGGAGGTGGCACTTGGGGACATTGGGCAGTGCTGGCCTTGGCAGGGCTGGGAATGGTTGGATGAACTCAGAGATCTTCTCCAGCCTTGATGATTCCATGATTCCATGAATATCTGTCTGCTGGTTTGGAGTGCCCATCCCTGGAGGTGTCCCAGGAATTCCTGGGGTGGCACTCAGAGCTCTGGGATGGGCACAGGGTGGGGATGGGCACAGGTCGATCCTGGAGCTCTTCTCCAACCTAAATGTTCCCGGGATTCTGGGATTCAGTCAACTTTGGAATACCCAACTCATTCTCCAGTCTAGAACCTGTTGAAGTTAACGAGAGACGTTCTCTTGCTTTTATTTATTTTTTTTTCCTGATTGCTCATTAACTGTGTGTAAACAGCTTGGGGTCAGCACAAGTTTGTTTATTGGGATTTATTTAAATATTCATTTTGGTGATTCATTTCTCCTTGAGCTTTTTGGGGATGATTTCAACCACTCCCAGTTGTGCTCCAGTCCTGGATCCTGACAAAATGGAGCTGGGAGCTCTCTCATCCCTGGAAGTGTCCCAGGAATTCGTGGGGTGGCACTCGCAGCTCTGGGATGGGCACAGGGAGGGGACTGGGCACAGCTGGGACTCCATGGGCTGGGGGGATTTTCCAACCTCAGGGATTTGGGATTCTGAGAGGATGGGACCAGACCCCACTGCAGTTTACACAAACACCGAGCAAGGCTCTGGTTTTCCATCAGAGCCGAGTTTTCCAAGGCTGCATTCCCTGTCCTGAGCCCTCCTCTGCTCTCCCCTCCTGGATCAGGAGCCAATTCCCTTCCCAGCCTGACAGATCCTGTGATTCCCCAGCAGGCATCAAGGGAAGGTGGCCCAGCCTCTCTGCAGTGCTCTGAATGTTGCACTCATCAAGGCTGCTGAATAATTCAGGCAGATTTATTTCACTTTTGTGGTTCCTTTCTCATCTCCCTGCCTTGGTTTCTGACCATGAACCAGACAATTATTGCAGGAGCCTGGGAGGTTCAGAGGAACCCTCCCCAGCCCTGCCATTGATCCCTGCCTCTGGAAGGTGTCAGGATTAATAAAAAGCACGGGGTGGCTGCCCAGCCATCACTGGCTCTCCCAAATTCTGTTTTTAACACATGAATTTTCTGTGTTGCCAAAGAAACAGCTCCTGCCTCACTCGGGGTGCCCTCAGTGCCCACCCAGCCCATTTCCCCCCAGTCCTGGTGCTCCCCTCTGAGAGCAATGTTGGATTTGTCTTTCCAAACGAGCTGTGGGGCTGCTGGGGGATAAAACCAGCACTGAGAGAGAAAAGAAACAATGGGAAGGATTTCACTGATTGATGGATGGAATAAAAAGAGATTTGCCTTTACAAACAAACTGTAGGGCTGCTGATCAATGAAATTGGATATTGAAAGGTGAAAGAAGCAATGGGGGAAAAACCATGAATTCCATAAGAATTAAAAATGCAAAGGGAGGGTTGTACATCAGAGGGAATCTCAGGGATCAGGGGTTGGGCAGTCTGTGCCTCTCAAGGACCTCAGCAATGGGGACAGAGAGAGGGAAATGTGGGTGGGAAATTGGGATAAAAAGGGAGGGGAGTCCTCCAAAAACCTGAGAGACCCCAGGGAATGTCCCATGGGCTGTGCCTTTATTGGAATAAAGCAAAAGGACTCCTCTGGCTCCTTTTGGACACAAACCTCTGGTGTCTGTGGTTCATTTTCCTGACACCAGGGTCTGTGCTGGATCCGTGTGGATGCTGGAGGTGCTCCCAAAGCAAGCTCTGCTCTCGGGGCAGCTGAGCCCGAGCTGGGTGAGGA
The DNA here is from genome assembly GCA_013397375.1 of Toxostoma redivivum. Lineage (NCBI taxonomy): Eukaryota > Metazoa > Chordata > Aves > Passeriformes > Mimidae > Toxostoma > Toxostoma redivivum. Next base: position 9,981 of record VXBI01012949.1, read on the forward strand.
GCAGGGACAGAGGCTCCTTGTCCCAGCCTGGAGCATCCCCAGCCCTGGAGCAGCTCCCAGCCCTGCCTGCAGCCCTGTGCTCCACACTGCTGGGCAGGGAGCAGCGTTCCCCGCCCCAGGGCTCTGCCGGGGAATTATCTCCTGCAGGATCCAATCCTTGCTGGCCAAATCTGCATCTGCTGTGCTTGTTGGGGTTGACTTACTGATCCCAACACCCGTGGAGCAGGCAGGGATCACCCCAGCCCTGGCTGCTGCCCCCTCAGCACTCCCAGCAGCATCTTCCCACCGGGATCAAGCCTCCTCAGCATTTCTGCAGGAATATCAGGCACAACCAGCCCGCTCCACACAGCCTGCGTGCCTTTCAATCCCTTTTGGACTTGAACAAATGGTTCTGGGTTCTGCTGCAAGAGGCTTGAGCTCCTTAAAAATGTACCGCTGTTACATAATGGATTTTATTAACAGCACATCCAAGGGTTTGGCAAGTCATAAACGGCGTGTCAGCGTGTTGTCACGAGGCTGTTAACGTGCTAAAGGCTCCTGGTGGCTCTCTGTGCTCAGAGCTGGGTTTGTTCCTAGCCTGGCCCTCGATTTTGGGCTGTGGTGGATGTTCCTCTGCTGGGAGGAGCTGGGCCAGGAGGTTGGAGCCACTCCTGTGGCACCTGGGTCACCACAGGGGACACAGCTCTTGAGAGACTTAAAGGCTTATTTATGGGTTTGTTAGTATTAGATTTGTCAGGAAAATGAACCACAGACACCAGAGGTTTGTGTCCAAAAGGAGCCAGAGGAGTCCTTTTGCTTTATTCCAATAAAGGCACAGCCCATGGGACATTCCCTGGGGTCTCTCAGGTTTTTGGAGGACTCCCCTCCCTTTTTATCCCAATTTCCCACCCACATTTCCCTCTCTCTGTCCCCATTGCTGAGGTCCTTGAGAGGCACAGACTGCCCAACCCCTGATCCCTGAGATTCCCTCTGATGTCCAACCCTCCCTTTGCATTTTTAATTCTTATGGAATTCATGGTTTTCCCCCGTTGCTTCTTTCACCTTTCAATATCCAATTTCATTGATCAGCAGCCCTACAGTTTGTTTGTAAAGGCAAATCTCTTTTTATTCCATCCATCAATCAGTGGAATCCTTCCCATTGTTTCTTTTATCTCTCAGTGCTGGTTTTATCCCCCAGCAGCCCCACAGCTCGCTTGGAAAGACAAATCCAACATTCCTCTCAAACTGTATAGAATCCTGGAATGGTTTGGGTGGGAAGGGACCTTAAATCCCACCTCTGCCATGGCAGGGACACCTCCCACTGTCCCAATGTCCAACCTGGCCTTGGGCATTCCAGGGGCAGCCACAGCAAATCTGGGAATTCCATACCAGCCCCTCCCAGCCAGGAATTCCTAATATCTTACAAGTCTTAATGACCTTATTAAAGCCTTACATCTTTATTAAAGCCTTTGCAGACAAGGGATGGCTTTAGGAGGTGCCTTGGTGGTTGTTGGAAGGGGGTTGCTGATTTTTTAATAAAATTTATTATTGACACACCTGGGGACTGAGCTCAGCCCCAAAATGTGGGGTTTGAGCAGGTGGGAGTTGAGACCTCTCAGTCTCCCTCCCTTGTGGTTCTTGAAGTCAAAAAGGGAGGCTTCAGCATTTTGTTTGCTTGTCACTGTGACCATTCTCAATTATCAGCTGATAAATTCCCGTTTACCTCCTTGCTGGGAAGCTGCAGCCCCGGCAGAGCAGAGATTGCCCCGAAGTCTCCTGGGCACTGCAGCCAGACCCTGCCCTGCTCCCCAGCCCACCCACGAGGAGCCCCCCTTCCCCCAGGCTTTATCTTCTGACAGCAAAAATAACAAAAATGCTGAAAGCTTACTGGAGAAATCTATTTTTAGATATTCCTCTAACATCCCTGACTCCAAACTCCAGCATGTGGAGGAGTCCCTGCCCCTTCCAGCTGGGAATGCCCAATTTTTTTCTCATCCAGCTGTTTCCTGGTCTCCACAACAGCTGGAATGCTGCAGGGGGAAGGAAGCAGAGTGTGCCTGGCATTTGGAATAATTACCTTTTCCTCCTCTTGCCTCATTTTCTGTGGTGTTCAGGCTCTCCTGCCTGAGCTGTGATGGATCCTGGGTGTGCCCTGCCAGGACCTCGGAGCTTTTCCAGCTCCAAATAAAACAGCAGCACCTTCAAACCCCTCCCTGATGCTTTGGGCAGCAGTTTTCAGTGAAACCCAGGCAGTTTTTGGCAGCATTCACTAACAATTTGAGACTGTTTGTGTTTAACTAATTGCTTTTATTTTTTTCCCAAAAAATTCCAGTGGTTTTTGGAGGGCTGCTCAAAGGAGTTTGCTGGGATGGCCCAGCAGATTTTTGGGAAGGGCAGGAGGGGAGGGAGCAGGGCTTTTGGGGCTCCAGGGAAGCTGGTTTTTGCAGGAGCAGAGATTTTCAGGATTGTCAGACAATCCCCCCAGCCTCTCACTCGCTGTCCCAGCGGGATGGGGAGAGCTCGGGGAGGGTGGGAGTGAGAAAATCCGGGGGTGGAGACGAACAGCTCGGTAGGAAAAGCAAAACGAGGCGCTCATTTCCCACTTCCCTGGTGTTCTGCCATTCCCAGGGCTCCGGCACGGCTGGGAATGCGAACCCCACCACCCCAAAAGTGCCCCCGTGCCTCTCCCCAGCTCCGTGGGCTGAGCAGTGTCACCCGGGCTGGGACATCCCCTGGGACAGTCGGGATCAGCCGTGCCAGCTGTGTCCCCATTGCTGCTGGGGTGGGGAGGACAGAGCAGCCCCTGGCACTGTGAGGGTCTGACCCGTCCCAAACACAGATCCCAAACAAACACAAATCCCAAACACAGATCCCAAGCACAGATCCTAAACACAGATCCCAAACAGAGATCCCACACCCAGATCCCAAATATGGATCCCAAGCACAGATCCCACACCCAGATCCCACACCCAGATCTCAAACAAACACAGATCCCACACAAACACAGGTCCCAAACAAACACAGGTCCCAAACACAGCCCTGCTCAGCAGGGACTGATCCATCCCACACCCAGATCCCAAGCACAGATCCCACACCCAGATCCCAAACACAAATCCCACACCCAGATCCCACACCCAGATCCCATACCCGGATCCCACACACAGTCCCTGCCCAGCAGAGTCTGACCCATCCCACACCCAGACCCCACACCCAGATCCCACACCAAGCACAGACCCCACACCCAGACCCCACACCCAAATCCCACACCCAGCCCTGCCCAGCAGGGTCTGATCGATCCCAAACACAAATCCCAAACAAAGATCCCACACCAAGCACAGATCCCACACCCAGACCCCANGCCAGACCCCACAGCCAGCCCAGCCCAGCAGGGTCTGACCGATCCCAAACACAGACCCTACACCCAGACCCCACAGCCAGACCCCACAGCCAGCCCAGCCCAGCAGGAAGCCCAGCCCCGCTGCCTCCCCTTGTTCCCAGCCCCATTCCCAGGCACGTTCCCAGCCCTCATTGACTCCGGGCCGTGGTTTCTGTGTGTGGGTAGAGGAGCTGCTCAGCTCAGCGAGCACCAAAAATAGAGCTCAGCTCAGCCCCCAGCCGGCTCACCAGCTCGCTTACATTAAATGTTTAATTAACAAATTTTCCCTGCATTACTTATGGCTGTTTATTCATCTATTGCTGTGTTTCGTGAATGATCCCGAGCAGCTCGTGCTTGTTTTGTCATGTTTGTCATAAACCTTAAATTAGATTTTTTGTCAAGCAGGCGACATCAATGACTTTTTTTTTTTTTTATTATTATTTATTCTGTAATGGGCTCTGGGAAAGGTTTTCCTTTCTTTCTCATTATAATGGAGCCATCCATTTCTTTTGAGGCATTGCCTGTATAAATCCGAGAGCTCTCAAAATGCCTCATTTCAGCTTTAATAGGCAGCTGGATTTTTTATTTTTATTTTTTTTTTTGTTTGTTGTTGGGAAATAAAAGAGATGTGGGATTGTGATTGCAGCGAGTGAGGGTGAGCAGAGCCACAAGNTTTTTTTTTATTATTATTTATTCTGTAATGGGCTCTGGGAAAGGTTTTCCTTTCTTTCTCATTATAATGGAGCCATCCATTTCTTTTGAGGCATTGCCTGTATAAATCCGAGAGCTCTCAAAATGCCTCATTTCAGCTTTAATAGGCAGCTGGATTTTTTATTTTTATTTTTTTTTGTTGTTGTTTGGGAAATAAAAGAGATGTGGGATTGTGATTGCAGCGAGTGAGGGTGAGCAGAGCCACAAGTCCCTGCAGGGATCTGCCTCAGCTGGGTTGGGGACAAGCTCCTTGTCCTCTGCTTGTCCCCACCCAGGACAGGGCTGTGGCATCCAGGAATTCCTCTGCTGCTTTGGAGGGCAGCGTTTGGATTGTGGGGTTTGGGTGTGAGAGGAGGAAGATGAGGAGAGAGGAAGATGAGGAGAGAGGAAGATGAGTGAAATTGGGAGTGAAATTTGCACTTTTGCACCTGAGCCAAGGGACTGGGTGGGACTGGAGCAGGGACAGTGGGAGGTGTCCCTGCCATGGGTGGCACTGGGTGGGGTTTGAGGTCCTTCCAACCCCAAAATTCTGATTATGGGGAGGTGTGAGGAGCATCCACTGATGAGGGATTTGTTCTTCCCTGGGGCTGCCACTCAAAATGAGACCCCTGCCAACAGCAGGGAGTGATTTTGGGGAAGGACAGGAGGGAAGGGATTAAATTTATCTTAATTTTTAATTTTATTGCCTATATTTTATTCTCTATATTCTATTGTTTCTATTTTGTTTCTATGTTATTGTTTATATTATAGTATTTTTATTATAGTGTTTATATATTATTGTTTACATTTTAATGTTTATTTTATAGTTAATTTAATTGCTTATGTTATCATTTATTTTATTTTTTTTTTACTCCATTGTTTATTTTTAAATTGATAGCTTAAATTGATTTTTTAAATGTTATCATTTTTTATTTTATNTTAATTTTTTGTGCCTCATTTAATTTTATTCTTACTTAATTTAATTTTAGATGACGTCTAATCTTTTAATTTTATTATCTCTTACCTAATTTTACTTTTCTCTGTCCCCATCCATGTCCCCATCCCTGTCCCTGTCCCTGTGTCCCTGTCCCCATCCCTGTCCTGCTCCACAGCCAGCTGCCAGGACAGGGATGTCCCATCCTGTGTTTTTTGTATCCATCAGCTGGAAATTTATAATAAACCACCCCTGGCTCCTCCTGAAATCTGGATTCGAATATATCTGGAGCAGATATTTAATGTAAGAAATTGACTGCTGGTGACATTCTCTTCCTCTTTTTTTTTTTTTTTTT
>VXBI01012949.1:15385-38753 GCA_013397375.1 Toxostoma redivivum
TTTTCCCATTACCTCTTTTCCTTCTATTTTAAGCTTTCTTCCCTGGGATTATGTGCAACGCTGTGTTCCAGTGCAGCATTTAAATGGGATAAATGCAAATAATTTATACTTTTTAAGTGGCTTTTCTTATGTTCCAGTGCAGCATTAAAATGGGACAAATGCAAATAATTTATATTTTTTAAAGTGTGTCCAAGAGGAATTGCATCTCCTCGGGGTTGCACAGCACAGGTGACAATGCCTGTGACAAACAAACTGCTCCAAGCCTTTCTAACAGAATCAAAGCCAAGCTGAAATTCAATCCTGCACTGCCCCCGAGGCTGGCAGGTGACACAGCTCCTGGAATTCCAGGTACATCCTTCCCTGTGTGCCCGGGGCCCCTCGGAGCTTGTCAGGGAAGTTCATTTCCAGGGATTACATTTCCTTCCAGGGACGTGCAGTGGGTTTTATTCATGGGCTTGCTTCAGGAAAAAGCTTTCACATTTCTATTTTCGCTGCTCCCAGCCTGGCTCCTGGTGCTTATTTTGGTTTTTATCCACGTGCATTGTGCAGATAACAGCGGAGTTCCACCAGGAGGGAGAGGAGGGAGCCTGGGGGGGCTCAGGGATGCTGGGCTGGGGGTGGGCACAGGCAGCTGGGGCTCTCCACGCTCGATTTTTTGGTTTATTCCCTGTTTTGAGGAGGGGAGGTGGATGTGGGAATGTGCAGGGAGCAGAACACATCAAACACAGCTGAAAGAGAGCAGGGGAGGAGAGGCTGTGGCTGCCCCTGGATCCCTGGAATGTCCCAGGCCAGGTTGGACATTGGGAGGTGTGGAATAAACGGGATTTCAGATCCCTCCCAACCCAAACCAGTCCAGAATTCCATGAAAACTCCATCCCAGCCCTGGTGTGGGGGGAGCTGGGGTGCCCAGCTCAAGTTAATTCTGCCTAAACCAAAGCCTGACTGAACTTCTGCCCCGGGGGAGGCTGAAAGTGGGGAGTGATGGGATGGGACAAGCAGGGACTGGGAGTGCTGGGTCCCAAAATCCTGGAATTTTGAGTTTTCTGTGCTGTCAGGCACTGCCCCCCTGCAGAACACTGCTTTGGGCCTGAGGCCTTGGAGAAGGCTCCAAATTTGGGTGATGGAGTTAAAATCCCGGGTGTGCAGTGAAATAGAAGTGTGTGATTGCACATGTGAAGGGTTTGGAATTTGGGGTTTTTAGAATATAGAAATAGGGATGGGACAAGATGGAGGATTTGGGGTGGGGTCTCTTTCTGTGCTCATCTTCCTTCTCTTTCATGGTTTCAGGCAGTAATTTCTGGTTGCTCAGTCAGTGTCACACTGAGGGCCATGGGAAGTTAATTATTGGGTTAAAAGTATAAATAATACAGGTGTTAATTCTCTATTGCACTGTTTAGCTTTAAGAGACCTTGTAGCAGCTGGATCTGTCTCCATTTTGCTCACTTTTAGCTGGGAGCTGGAAGTGTTACAAAAATCTCTGTACTTTAGATAAAATTTAATAAACAACCCAGCCCAAACATGAAAAAATCCATTTCCTTCGTGTGTTTTTTAATCCTGGCTCAAAGTAAAAGCAGAAAAAACTTAAATCATTAATTAAGTGGTGCAAGAACACCCACCAGATGGGAGGGGTGGGATGGCCTTGGGGAAACACCGGCTGGACACCAGGGGAGGATTTATCCTGAAGGACACAGGGCTGCCACAAGGAAAAGAGGATTCCAAGAGCCCAGGGAAAAGCTCAGGCTGAAAAGCAGAATAAAGTTCCTGCCATTCATTAAAATAAAGAATAAATCCTGTCAGGAAAAGAAGGGGAATGGATGTATTTGTTTGAAGTTTAGTAATTTATGGAAGCAATCCCAGGCTGTGATCCCGTGGGAATAAATGAAATATTCTGGGTGGATCCTTCTCACAGGGATTGACAGGGCAGGAGCAGCCATGGGGGCCTGGGGAAATTCCAGCCCATCTTAATTCTCGGAATCTGTTTTGGTTTTTCCCCGAGCTGTGTAAAAGTTCTTGTCTGGCAGTTGGTGTGCCCGAGCTGGAATCAATCTGAGCTCTTCAGTTTTCACTCTCAAGGTTGTTTATTCTTTTCTTATCTGGAATATTTCTCTCAGCCCAGCCAGGTCTGTCTGGCAGGGCAGCCATGGCACACTCTCTGCCCTTCAGGGCAGTTTGATCTTTTATCCCACAAACTACGGACATGATGTTTACAATTATTTCCCAATTCCCATCATCTATGTTAGACACTGAACTTCTACTCTAAACCAATCCCAAAGTGCCAGCTCCACAATAGAAAATGGAGATGAAGAAGAAGAACAAAGAAAGACCAAACACGTGCTTTTTCCTCCATCTTGTGTTCTAAAATCCCCATTCCCAAAAATCCTACAATCTCTATTTTCACTTTATGATAACACTGCTTAAACTCCTGTGACTTTTAAGTTCTCATCTAAAGCTGGTGATTTGTTCCAAGGGCTATAATCAACCCCACAGATGTTTTGGGATCATCCCAGGGTCTCAGAGGCCCTGACAGGGTCTCACAGCTCTGGATCCCAAAGGGATGGCCCAGACTGTGACATTAATGACCCTCTCTGCCCCAGCTCAGCAAAATTTTCCCAAACCCAACATTTCAGTGAGTGATTGTTCTCAAAAGTAGCTGGCAGAGCAGTTAAAATAAACTCATCACTCCTCAATATTCCACTTCTTGCTGGGCTTGTTTCCCCATATTTGAACTTTATTCTGGGAATAATAAATAGACTTTGCTGCACACGAGCAGTGAAAATGTCGCATTAAAAGCAGGCTGAATATTTAACTGAAGTTTAAACTTGTCATTCAATGAGCTGATAATAAATGCCATAAGCTATTCAGCTTTCAAATTAAATCCCTGAGCAAATGTTTTGAGAGAAGGGGCTGATTTATCCCTGTGTACGACTTTATTTGCTGGGAAATTTCAATATCTAAGTCACAGCAGTTCTGAAAAAAAAAAGCCTTAAATCAAGATTTTCCATTGACAACCTAATCTGGTAACACAGGCTGATGAAGATGGTCTGGTATCTTGAATATTGAGTTATTTCCCAGGCTTCTATTTTTCTTGCTTGGAAATTTGCTTTGCCAAGAGCCTAAAAAGTAATTTTTATTATGATGGGGTTTTATTTTCACATAATTTTGCGGGTTATTTACTGGGAATGAGAGGAGAATGGGGTTTAAAGAGATGTGATGGACACATGATGGATACCTCTCCTGTTTGCTGGTTTTTCTGTTAGTTGTGGGTAATAAATTTGAACTTCTAAAGCAAAAGAAATGATCCAGGGAGGAGCAAACCCCAGGAACGCTCCCTGAGAGTCCCTGAGCGCTGCAGCTCCCAGGGATGAGAGGAACATCCGGAGAAATCCGTTCAGGGTTCACATTTATTTATTTTTTTATTTATTTTATCTCTTCTGATGTTTTTTCCACATCTGAAGCACCGAGTTGGCCTTTGGGAGAGCCTGACTGGGCCTTGTTCTCCATCCACAGGGGGAATTCGGGGCCATCAGCTCATCACCCTTCCCAAAATTCAGATTTTAACAGGAATTTAATTCCTTCTGCCTTCGGGTGCCTCGAGGATCTTTGGATTTGTCCGAGTTGAAGCTGGACCTGTGGGAGTGTGTAAAACAGAGGCCTCTGAATTCCTCCAGGAGAGACTGGAGTGCAGGAATCGAATTAAAACCTTTGGGTGGATTAAAGTATATTAAGCCAGTCATACATGAAATACAGGTGTAAGCTTAAGTTTTAAGTAAGTAAATAAGAATATGTTTTAAGTCCCTTAAAGAGCAAAAGCCTTAGAATTTAGTGTAAAAAACAAGCTTCAAAAACAAGCTGCAGTGAGAGCTCAAAAACAAAAACAAGCTTCAAAAAGGAGTTTCAGTGAGAGCTCAAAAACATAGTTTTAGATATAATAAAAACATAGTAAGAATATTGCTTACATTCCTCAGATGGAACAGATAGGCTGCATGCACAAGTTATGCATAAACTTTTGTATTATAAAACCAGAATTCTAATAGTTTAAAAAGAAATGCTTCAGGTTTGTGTTTTTAGCTCATTGGGTAATTTGCAAATAAAAATTCGTATATTGGAGTGGAAGCTCTCTCAGTGTCTCTTCCTTCACCTTCACCATCATCATCATCATCATCATCATCATCACTAGCACCACATGAAGAAGAAGGAGAAGGAGAAGGAGGAGGAGGAGGAGGAAGAGGAAGAGTGCTGCCCACTCTTGTCCTGCTCCACACTTATTTAATTTATCTAAACATGGAGACAAACCTGACTCTCGATTGAGGCACAAATAAAACCCAGCCAGGCCCCAGTAAATAGGAAATTGATTTCAGGTTTGCCCTGCTGGGTTTCACTTCACCAGGAGAGACGGAGCCTCGGATGGATTGGTGCCCACCCAGAGGCAAAAGGGGATCTCCCACACTCCCAGAAAGTCCCCAGCCTTTGGGAGGCTGAATTATCCCCAAGGTAAAGGAGGTGTGAAGGGAAATTCTGGGGTTTTGGTGCTTCAAGCAGGAATATTTGGAAAACGGGAACCAGGGCTGTTACAACAGCTCAGAACTGTGCCAGGACCTCTGATCCCAGGACGGGTCTGCATAGCCAGGAGGGGCTGCAGGATCATCTCACCTGGTTGTGGCACTTGGGGACGTGGCAGTGCTGGGGAGGGCTGGGCCTGGTGCTCTCAGAGAGATTTTCTGTCTTGGAGTGAAAGACAGGTGTTTGCCCAGAAAGGCAGGAGCCTCTCTTGAAATGGAGAATGTAAACCCCTTCCCTCCAAATTATTAGAATTTTGAAATTAAGGAGCTCTCAAGCAAAGATATGGGAATAGGAATAACAGTTCTTTACCAGGAAAATTCAAACAGAAATAGAGAATTGCAGAGAACAAACCCAAAGCAGTGCAGAGTGAGAATGCGAGCTGCCCCGTCAGTCAGTCAGGGGTTGGGGCAGTGCCATCCCATGGTGTCCATCCTCCTGCAGTGACAGATGTGGCTCTGCTGCAGCAGTGCTCCTGGAGAAGGGGCAGTTTTCCTCCCCAGGCCCAGGGATGATGTGCAAGGCTCTGCTTTTCCTCTGGGATCCAGTGGGAAAAGGCTGCTCTGGTGTTCCCAATGCCAGCTTGGATCCGGGTAGGAAATGCTCGGCTCCTCCCCCTGGCTGGAGCATCTCCCCATGGGATGATGGAATTGGATCAGCCATGGCCTGGGACTGCATGGCCATGGCCAGGAGAGATCTCCTGCAGGGAGGATGGGCTGTGGGGCAGATAAAGAACACTGCCCCAGCTGGTTTGGATCAATGGCCATGGACAGCACAGATCTCCACAGGGATCAGCATCCCTGCCCAGCTGGGTTAGGGATGGATGAACTCACACTGCTGGCACTGCCTGGGCTGCAAGCCCAGACATTTTCCATCCCAGGGATTCCATGATCCATGATCTGTCACCCAGCACCTCCCTCTGTCTCTGTCCTGGGCACTCTGTGCGTCCCATGGCATGTTCAGTGTGCGCTGGAGTCCCAGGGACAGCCAAGAAACAACAAAAAACATTTCCAACAACTGATTTTCCTTCTGCTAATCCGTGGCACGAGCAATGACTGCTCTGTGAGCACACCCAGGCAGTTTAGAGCTGTATTTCCATTTTACAGTGCACTCCTCTCCAGGTGAATTAACTGAGGCTTCCTGCAATGACCTAAATAAAACCTCCACTCCCCGTGCCTGAGGGGTTTTCAGAATTCACCCAGGTTTGGCACAGGGAAATCGGCCAAGCCACAGCCCCCACACCCAGCAGGAGGTGTTTCCACACAGTGGGACAGAGCAAACTGCAGGAGCAGGAAGGATTTGAGGAGAATTTCCTGAGTAGTCTCCAGTTTCTCGCTGCCATTAGCTAATTTGAGCGGGATGGTTGCCATGGAGATGTGGGAGCAGCAGGGATGGAGGGAGCAGAGAGCAGGGTGGGATTTATCCCATTCCCACTGCCAGCCCACGCGGGTGCACAGGGACCCCATGGACAGGGGGTGTCCCAGAGGTCCCATCTCCGTGTCCAGCTGGGAACTGGGGCACTCAGCCCCTCCGTGCTGCCTGCTGGAGGCACAGAATCCACAGCAGGAATGTGATCCCAGCACATCTGCCCTGGAATTCCTGCAGGGAATCCCATCCCTGGGCTCTGTGCTCCTGAGCAGCCCAGCTTTCCTCCCGGGGTGCCCTCACCCCCAGGGATCTGCCAGAGCTGGGCTGTGCCCCTGGAAATGCAGATTCAGGCACCTGGTGGGTTTAGGGAATTGGAGGCACAGCATAGAAATGAGAACCTGTGGAGGATTTGTGTTACTCAGCTGGGCTGGTTTTGGTGTGTGAGCACCTGCAGTGATTTCCTGCTTCTGATCTGAGCTCTGATCTTTCCAGCCTCAGCCAGCAGATCTCAGACATTTGTGTCCCAGATGGAAACATCTGGAGTGTCAGCGATCCTACACCTCTGTAGGTACATGGAGCAAGGGTCAGATCATTCCTGAGCTCTCTCCTGAACTCACCATCCTCCTGTAAAATCAGGAAATCACAGAATCCTGGAATGGTTTGGGTTAAATAGACCTCAGATGCTTAAATCCCACCCAGTGTCACCCCTGCCATGTCAGGGACACCTCCCACTGTCCCAGGGTGTCCAAGCCCAATGTCCAACCTGGCCTGGGACATTCCAGGGATCCAGGGGCAGCCTCAGCTGCTCTGGGCGCCCTCCCAGGGAACAATTCCTGCCCAATATCCCATCTCCTTTACCCTCCTTCCCTTCCTAAGGGACACATTCCCACCCCTTTTCCCTCTGCTGTGAGCCAGGGTCTCTCCTGATATTTATCCTTTTGGACAAATTAGGAGGAAATTCCTGCCAGGAATTTGTCTCTGCTCAAGGCAGTTCCAGCAGTACCTGGCAGGCACTGCAGGGGCTCAAGTCCTGCATCTTCACAAGGCTTCTGATGGATTGGCCACCACTGGAAATTAATAAAACCGAGCTTTTTGCAAAGCTCTGTGAGAATTAATTGCAGGAAGCTGTAAGGTTTGTGTTATCCCTGTTCCTTCAGGGCTGTAATTCCAGTGTTTTCCCCACATAAATCACACCCTGGGAGCTCAGGGTGACATTGGGGTGAGGGTGGCACCTGTCCCTGCACCCCAGCCTGTCACCAGGCGTGAATTCCCTGCAATCATCCCATTCAGAACCCAAGTGTCTCCCTGGCACACACGTTCCTGGTGCCAGGCTGGCGTCACCAAGGCAGATTTCAGCTGAGCTCCTTTTGGAGCAGCCCAGGAAAGTCCTGAGATCCATCTTGGAGCGGGGCTGGGATGACACGGGGGCTGCTGGCTCAGCACATCTCTACCCCAGCTCCCAGATAAATTACAGAGGCTCTTTGCAATCTCTCTCATCCCTGCTAATTGCCCGGGCTCCCTCACAGCTCCGTGCCCCTCTGCACTTCATCAGCACCAGNCATCTCCATTTTCTATTGTGGAGCTGCACTTTGGGATTGGTTTAGAGTAGAAGTTCAGTGTCTAACATAGATGATGGGAATTGGGAAATAATTGTAAACATCATGTCCGTAGTTTGTGGGATAAAAGATCAAACTGCCCTGAAGGGCAGAGAGTGTGCCATGGCTGCCCTGCCAGACAGACCTGGCTGGGCTGAGAGAAATATTCCAGATAAGAAAAGAATAAACAACCTTGAGAGTGAAAACTAAAGAGCTCAGATTGATTCCAGCTCGGGCACACCAACTGCCAGACAAGAACTTTTACACAGCTCGGGGAAAACCAAAACGGATTCTGAGAGGGCTGGAGCACACAGAGCTTCCTTCTCACACCAGGGCTGGGAAATGAGAGCTGGGGCAGCTCCAGGAAGGCCCTGGATGCTCCTGCTGCGCCTCCCAGGCTCAATCCCTGCTTTGTGTCCCCCTGGAGTCTCCTCCAGGGTGGAGCCTTGCCCCAGGATCTGCAGGATGAGAAGCTGGAGGTGCCCTGGATGTGTTCTGGTCATGTGCTCTGACAGCCACAAACCCCACATTCTGGGCTGATCCCTCAGTGTGGGCAGCAGGAAAGGGGGANTAGACCTCAGATGCTTAAATCCCACCCAGTGTCACCCCTGCCATGTCAGGGACACCTCCCACTGTCCCAGGGTGTCCAAGCCCAATGTCCAACCTGGCCTGGGACATTCCAGGGATCCAGGGGCAGCCTCAGCTGCTCTGGGCGCCCTCCCAGGGAACAATTCCTGCCCAATATCCCATCTCCTTTACCCTCCTTCCCTTCCTAAGGGACACATTCCCACCCCTTTTCCCTCTGCTGTGAGCCAGGGTCTCTCCTGATATTTATCCTTTTGGACAAATTAGGAGGAAATTCCTGCCAGGAATTTGTCTCTGCTCAAGGCAGTTCCAGCAGTACCTGGCAGGCACTGCAGGGGCTCAAGTCCTGCATCTTCACAAGGCTTCTGATGGATTGGCCACCACTGGAAATTAATAAAACCGAGCTTTTTGCAAAGCTCTGTGAGAATTAATTGCAGGAAGCTGTAAGGTTTGTGTTATCCCTGTTCCTTCAGGGCTGTAATTCCAGTGTTTTCCCCACATAAATCACACCCTGGGAGCTCAGGGTGACATTGGGGTGAGGGTGGCACCTGTCCCTGCACCCCAGCCTGTCACCAGGCGTGAATTCCCTGCAATCATCCCATTCAGAACCCAAGTGTCTCCCTGGCACACACGTTCCTGGTGCCAGGCTGGCGTCACCAAGGCAGATTTCAGCTGAGCTCCTTTTGGAGCAGCCCAGGAAAGTCCTGAGATCCATCTTGGAGCGGGGCTGGGATGACACGGGGGCTGCTGGCTCAGCACATCTCTACCCCAGCTCCCAGATAAATTACAGAGGCTCTTTGCAATCTCTCTCATCCCTGCTAATTGCCCGGGCTCCCTCACAGCTCCGTGCCCCTCTGCACTTCATCAGCACCAGAACTGAGCTGCCTGGCAGGGAGCTGAGGAATTTATCCAGCGATTCCCATCGATCTCCCAGTCCTGGCTGCTCTCCCTGGATCCAGGCTGTGTCAGAGTCTGGGCCATCCCTTTGGGATCCAGAGCTGTGAGACCCTGTCAGGGGCTCTGAGACCCTGGGATGATCCCAAAACATCTGTGGGGTTGATTATAGCCCTTGGAACAAATCACCAGCTTTAGATGAGAACTTAAAAGTCACAGGAGTTTAAGCAGTGTTATCATCAAGTGAAAATAGAGATTGTAGGATTTTTGGGAATGGGGATTTTAGAACACAAGAAGGAGGAAAAAGCACGTGTTTGGTCTTTGTTCTTCTTCTTCATCTCCATTTTCTATTGTGGAGCTGCACTTTGGGATTGGTTTAGAGTAGAAGTTCAGTGTCTACCATAGATGATGGGAATTGGGAAATAATTGTAAACATCATGTCCGTAGTTTGTGGGATAAAAGATCAAACTGCCCTGAAGGGCAGAGAGTGTGCCATGGCTGCCCTGCCAGACAGACCTGGCTGGGCTGAGAGAAATATTCCAGATAAGAAAAGAATAAACAACCTTGAGAGTGAAAACTAAAGAGCTCAGATTGATTCCAGCTCGGGCACACCAACTGCCAGACAAGAACTTTTACACAGCTCGGGGAAAAACAAAACGGATTCTGAGAGGGCTGGAGCACACAGAGCTTCCTTCTCACACCAGGGCTGGGAAATGAGAGCTGGGGCAGCTCCAGGAAGGCCCTGGATGCTCCTGCTGCGCCTCCCAGGCTCAATCCCTGCTTTGTGTCCCCCTGGAGTCTCCTCCAGGGTGGAGCCTTGCCCCAGGATCTGCAGGATGAGAAGCTGGAGGTGCCCTGGATGTGTTCTGGTCATGTGCTCTGACAGCCACAAACCCCACATTCTGGGCTGATCCCTCAGTGTGGGCAGCAGGAAAGGGGGAATTCTGCCCCTGTGCCCTGTGCTCAGGTGAGACCTCACCTGCAGAGCTGCCCCAGCCCTGCAGAGAGCCCAGAGGAATCCACGGAATCCATGGAATCCTCGGGAGGTGTCCATGGTATCTATTGAATTCTAGGGAGGTGTCCATGGATTCCACGGAATTCTCAGGAGGTGTCCATGGATCCATGGAATTCCCGGGAGCTGTCCAGGGAATCCATGGAATTCCTGGAAGTTGTCCATGGTATCCATGGAATTCTCAGGACCTGTCTATGGATTCTATGGAATTCTTGGGAGGTGTCCATGGTATCCATGGAATCCTCGGGAGCTGTCCACGGTCTCCATGGAATTCCTGGGAGGTGTCCATGGATTCTATGGAATTCTCGGGAGCTGTCCATGGTATCCATGGAATTCTCAGGACCTGTCCATGGTATCCATGGAATTCTCAGGACCTGTCCATGGATTCCACGGAATTCCCAGGAGGTGAAAGGCCAGCCCATACCTGCCGTCACCTGCCGGAAGCTTCCGGCTCAGTTCCATCCCTGAGACGATTTTTTGTGTTTGGATTTGGATGTTTATTATATTTTATCAGAAATTACAGAAAGCACAACAATACTTTTAGCTGCTTGCTAGAAGTGGGAAAAATGGCTCCAGCTGAGACTGTTTTAAGTTTTTTTTTAAAGCTAAACAGCCTAATAGAAGTTTAATACCTATATTATTTATACTTTTGACCTAATAATAGATTCCCATGACCTTTAGAGTGACTTTTAATTGACTAATTTAAAACTACTTAAGTTTTGTGAAGAAAAAGAAGATGAACAAGAAGAAAAGGCACTATTAAAAAATTTTTATCTTGTTCCCTAACTACTATTATATTGTAAAAACTTTAAATTTAAAACCCATCACTTAGTGAAAACACACACATTTAACTCACTACACATTTGTGATTTCTAATGTATTATTCGTATTTACAATTTTTTTTCCAAGGTTTCAGCTCCAGAGCAGTGTTTTTTAAGGTTTTTTTTTTTTTTTTTAGGAAGCACAGAAAGCTCAAAAATTCAGGATTTCGAGATCTAACACCTGCACGGGGCCAGTGTCACCTCTGGACAAGCAGCTCCTGTGGCCAGAGGAGCACCCCCAGTGACACCAGGAATAAACCAGCGTGGCTGTCCCTTGTCCCCAAGGCTCTGGATGTGCCGTGGGAGCGTGGCTCTGCTCGTTTGTTATTCCTCATGATGGGCTGCAGGATGTCAGAGCCGAGAGTCTGCAGCAGGGAAAAGCAGATGGAAGCCAGAGCTCTGCTAATTAAGCTCGATAATAGAAATGTTAATTAAAAACCCCGAAGAGGAAAGGACATTGTGTAATCTCCCGGTGCTCTCGAGTCGTGTGAGCGTGGCCAGCTGGAAGGAGCAGATCCGTGTCAGGAGCTCTGAGCTCTGACCCCAGAGCTGCCCAGGGATGGAGCAGGGTGGGAGCAGGAGGCACCCCTGGGAGCTGAGGGAATTCTGAGTTTGGGAATTTGGGGAAGGAAAGGCAATTATGAGTTAGGGAATTTTGGGGAGTAAAGGCAGTTCTGAGTTAGGGAATTTTGGGAAGGAAAGACAATTCTGAGTTAGGGAATTTGGGGAAGGAAAGGCAGTTCTGCATTAGGGATAGTTTGGGAAGGAAAGGCAGTTCTGAGAGGGAATTTTGGGAAGGAATGGCAATTTTGAGTTAGAGACACTTTGAGAAGGAAAGGCAGTTCTGAATAGGGGAATTTTGAGAAGGAAAGGCAGTTGTGAGTTAGGGAATTTTGAGAAGGAAAGGCAATTCTGAGGGAATTTGGGAAGGAAAGGCAGTTCTGAGTTCGGGAATTTTGGGAAGGAAAAGCGGTTCTGCATTAGGGACAGTTTGGGAAGGAAAGGCAGTTCTGAGTTAGGGAATTTTGGGAGAGAATGGCAAGTCTGAGTTAGGGAATTTGGGGAAAGAAAGGAAGTTCTGAGTTAGGGAATTTTGGGGAGGAAATTCTGAGTTAGGGAATTTTGGGAAGGAAAGGCAGTTCTGAGTCAGGGAATTTGGGGAAGGAAAGGCAGTTCTGAGTCAGGGAATTTTGGGAAGGAAAGGCAGTTTTGAGTCAGGGAATTTGGGGAAGGAAAGGCAGGCTGTTCCTAAAGGAACATTCCACACTCCAGGGAAATCTGTGAGCAAAGCACTCCACAGGCAAAGGGAACCTGGGAAGGGCAGCACCTCCATCCCAGCTGCTCCTGCTCCGGGATGTCCCCAGGCTGTCCCTCTGTGTCACAGGGCTCAGCTCAGTCCCTCTCCCAGTGCAGGGGGCTCGTCAATGGGAGCACACACTGAATCCTGTGCCAAATCAGCTCCTTAATTCAATGTTTTCCATCCCCCTCCCCTCTTTTTTTTTGCTGTCAGGAAGAGGTGCTGAAGAGAGTCCTCGTTCTTCCCATCTGCTGTCCTGGGGACATCCTGCACATCCCTCAGAGCCACTGGAGGTGTCACTGCTGGGGGTTTCAGCTTGAGGGTCACAGAATTCCAGAGTGGTTTGGGTTGGGAGGGATTTTAAATCCCACCCAATGCCACCCCTGCCATGGCAGGGACACCTCCCACTGTCCCAATGTCCAACCTGGCCTTGGGCATTTTAAGAGAGCTGGAGAGGACAAGGGATGGAGGGACAGGACACAGGGAATGGCTTCCACTGCCAGAGGGCAGGGATGGATGGGAGATTGGGAATTGGGAATTCCTGGCTGGGCTGGAATTGCCAGAGCAGCTGTGGCTGCCCCTGGATCCCTGGAATGTCCAAGGCCAGGTTGGAAAGTGGGGTTGGAGCAGCCTGGGACAGTGGGAGGTGTCCCTGCCCATCCAGGGGTGGCACTGGCTGGGATTTCATGTCCCTTCCCACCCAACCCAATTTGTGATTCCATTATTTTTTCCAGCAGAAATTATTTTATTTATCAGTGAATCAACTATCCAGCACAAACAGAGCATGGAAGAGCCTCTCCCCCAGAGGAAGCTGCTGAGTGAAATGGCAAACACAGCTCCAGAGAGATCCCTTCTCAAACAGCCACCCATGATTTGTTCCCTGCCTTGGGGATGATCCATGGCTCCCATTCCCATTAACAGGGATCCATAAAGTATCCTTGTCAGCTGAGTTTTACTCCAAGTTAAATAAAATATTATAGTTTATGACAGGCATCAACTTTACAGCATCCTGGTGCTGCTCCAGAGCTGCTTGAACATCTGGGTTTTTTTAACAGGCTGTTAACATATTGTGTAAACAATGCCATAGTTGGGAAATGTTTCAGCTCCATCACAGCACAAGGGGAGATCTTCAGCTTCATGGGACAAATCCCAAAGAGCAAATCCCAGCTTTGGCTGCACTTTGTGAAAAGGAAATGTGGTTGGGGAGGTCAGGGAATGGAGCTGGGCTGGGCTGGCTGTGGGTGAGCCCCTGTTGGGATGGGATTGAGCTGCTGGACAAGATTCCAGCACGGACAGGGGATGGGGGAGCTGAGGGTGAGGAGCCAGGCAGGGTCTGCTCCACCTCAGATCCTTCTCCAGCTCCTCGTGGTGGGAGAGACCTGGAGGGGCTGGAGTGTGTCCAGGGAAGGGAATGGAGCTGGGGATGGGGCTGGAGAATTCCTGAGGGGGCTGGGAATGGGGCTGGAGAATTCCTGGTTAAAAAGATAACAGGAATTCCAGGTGAGCACAGGGATAACAGGAATGCCAGGTGAGCACAGGGATGTGAGGAATGCCCAGGTGAGCACAGGGGTCAGGAATCCCAGGTGAGCACAGGGATAACAGGAATTCCAGGTGAGCACAGGGATAACAAAAATCCCAGGTGAGCACAGGGATAACAGAAATGCCCAGGTGGGCACAGGGGTCAGGAATGCCCAGGTGAGCACAGGGATGTGAGGAATGCCCAGGTGAGCACAGGGATAACAGGAATCCCAGGTGAGAACAGAGATAACAGGAATTCCAGGTGAGAACAGAGATAACAGGAATTCCAGGTGAGCACAGGGATGTGAGGAATGCCCAGGTGAGCACAGGGATAACAGAAATTCCAGGTGAGCACAGGGATAACAGGAATCCCAGGTGTTTCTTTGCTGCGCTCTGGAGGTGCTGTAATTACAGAACCCCATGGATCAGGACTGTGATCCCTCCCTGCCCTGCTCCCAGCAGGTTTGGGAGCACTTCCAACCCTTCCAGGAAAAAAAAAAACAACCAAATTACAGCCCCCAGATTGTGCTGGGAAGGGAGAGGCAATAAATTCCTCAGTGTTCCCTCCTGGCTCAGAGGCTGCAGGGTAAAGGAATTTTCTTGGATTTTGTGTTCTCACTTCTCCAAAGGGCTCCACTTGTCCTTTCCTAAGGCGAAACTCCAAGGAAAGGTCCAGCTCTGAGGGCAGAGGCTGAGCTTCCCCTGGGAAAACCTGGGCAGGGAAAGACTTTTCCATCTGGGATTTGTAATGGGAACATTTCCAGAATGCACAAAGCACGGAAGGTTTGGGATTAAACACCAGAAGTACCTGCACTGCCAGGCTCTGGTTTGATATTTCAAATTTTGGAAGCAAGTCCTGCAGACTGGAGGAAGAGCTCCAGACCCCAATCACCTCCTCCCTGCCTTCCCACTTTTCCCAACCCATTAAATAAATCAAACTCCCATTAAATCCTCACTGCCAAGTGTTTAAGCTCAGCATAAATCACAGTTAACACATTTCTTATTAATTGGCTTCCCAGCCTTGCGTTTCAAGTGGAATATTAAACTTGGTGGAGTTCAGAAATAAACTGTTTAATTGCTGGACACAAGATCTATTTTGATCTTTTTCAGTGAAAAAAAAAACCCCAAAAAACCACTCAGATTGAAAGCTGTGCTTGGTTTGTGATTGGAATTAATAAGATTAAAGGGGAATTTGGCATATTTAAGCAGCATTAATTCAAAGGAGCATTGCCAGCAGCCTCTGCTCCCTCCAGTCAGAATATTCTTTATAAAACATTGAGGGAGCATTAAGCATTTTGTACTTTAACACTCCCTCTTGTGATATTCCTCGTTGGTGTTGCATTACCCTGATTTCATGGGCCAGGGACAAAATAATCAAACCATGATAACAACCAGCACTGACTGAAGAAAAGGGGCTGGGGGTGAGATGGCAAGGTTAAAAAACAAGCAGGAAAAGTGGATAAAACACTGAAATATCAGAGGAAGCTGCTCCTGGCCCCCAGGGAGGGATGGAGGATGGAAATATATCAATTTATCCCCCTCGTGGGGATAAATGAGAATCAAATCAGCAGCACAGGCTTGATCCTCCCATGGATAAATAAACCCAGAAAAGCTGCAGCAGCAATGTGAGTGAATTCCACTTGAGAGCAGAGCAGCCAAACGATTCCTCACCGGATCAACAGCACAAAGTGACATTTGCACCGCTGGGGTGAGCAGGGTGGGGAGCACTGGAGAGAATTCTCATTTCCCTCACCCACAGGTCAGCTCAGGCTCAATCGCTGGGCCTGAAGGGGTTAAAAAGGCAGGGGGGAGATGCTGCCAGAGAGGCCAAACTCTCATCCAGGCCCGGAATTTCAGAGGGAACTGAGGAATTCCAAGGGTTTGGTGGGAAATTTGGCAGAACTCCGTAGCTGGATGTGGATAATCCCCAATTTGTTCGAACCCAGAGTGCCAAAACCTTTTAGAACTGAGTCTTGGGGTAACAAATCCATCCCAGAAAGGGATTAGGGATAAATCTTCAGCGAGTGGAGGAAATAACTGACCCTCAAATCCAGGCAGTGTGGAGGGAAATGCTGGGAGCCTCAGCTCAGGCTCGGCTGTGCTTCTGAAAGGAAATTAAAGCCTGAAACTCCAGGTTCAGGAGGGCACAAAGGGATAAAGGGACAAGTGGAGGGGGTGGGCAGGATTTAAAGCCGTTTAAACGGGCAGCCCAAGCACATCCAGCACAGGCATTATCTGCATTTCCAATAGGGATGAACGCAGGGAATAAGGGAGAGGAACAGTTGCCACTGCACAGATGGGATATTACTGCTCAAACAGGAGAGGATGGATAATAATGAGAGCCATAATCAGCCCAAGGAGATGAATAATTGCCTGCAGGAGGGATGAAAAACGCTGCCAGTGGAAGGCAGGGGCTGCAGGGAGGTACCTGTGGGTTTCCTCAAAGTCAGGAGCGGGGAGCAGTTTTGATTTTATTAAATATTCTCGTTAGCAATGCTGGGACAATCATCAGAAACACAGCCAGGGAATGAGGGGGATGAGGGTTGGGGAATCCTCCTGCTCGTGGAGGAAAAGCTGGATGCTCTTCAGCCCTGGAGAAAAAGGGGAGGATTTCAGGAATAATGATAATAATAACAGGCTCTAAGGAGCTTGGCCTTAAGCTAAAAACACTTTTTAGCAGACACTTTCTTCTGCCTTTCCTTGAGCTGCTCCTCCTGCTTTGTCCTGGGAAAATGCCAGCTCTCCTGCAGGCCTGGAGTTTTCCTTATGCAGCATCTTTATCTTTATTCTCTGTATTTCCTCAGGCAGGTGACAAGCAGCTTTCCAAGGCATACTTAATGTTTAATTATTATTATTTCTTTGTGCCTCTGTGTTCCTCATTCTGCCCGGGCATCAGGAGCTTGTCCCTCACCTTCCCGGTGAGATCCCTGATCCCTCCCCTGTCCTGGGACACTCCCGGGACACTCCAGGAACATTCCAGGGACACTCCAGGGACATTCCCGGGACATTCCCGGGACACTCCAGGAACATTCCAGGGACACTCCAGGGACTCTCCCAGGACATTCCAGGGTCCGTCCAGGAACATTCCTGAGACATTCCAGGGACATTCCAGGGACACTCCAGAGACATTCCAGGGACACTCCAGGGTCATTCCAGGGACACTCCAGGGACATTCCCAGGACACTCCAGAGACATTCCAGGGACATTCCCGAGCTCTCCCCACTCTCCCACCCCAGCACAAATCTCATTTTGCACCGTTCCACCTTTCCTTTGCCACACACAGATATTTATCCATAATCCAGGGACTAAAATCCAGGGAGGAAGGGAGCAGGGCGGGGCTGAGGTGCAGCTGAGCTCCCTTGATTTTTAATTTTATTAAAGCAGATTTCCCAGCCTTGCTGTGCCTGCACTGGCAGGGACTGCAGAGCCTTTGCTGCTCCGTTCCATTAAACATCACCTGCTTGTCACCTGCCTGAGGAAATAAAGAGAATAAAGATGCTGCATAAGGAAAACTCCAGGCCTGCAGGAGAGCTGGCATTATCATTATTCCTGAAATCCTCCCCTTTTTCTCCAGGGCTGAAGAGCATCCAGCTTTTCCTCCACGAGCAGGAGGATTCCCCAACCCTCGTCCCCCCCTCATTCCCTGGCTGTGTTTCTGATGATTGTCCCAGCATTGCTAACGAGAATATTTAATAAAATCAACTCAAAGTGCTCCCCACTCCTGACTTTGAGGAAATCCACAGGCACCTCCCTGCAGCCCCTGCCTTCCACTGGCAGCGTTTTTCATCCCTGCATCCATTATGTGAATTAACAGAGAACTCTGCTAATTGCACTGCTGATTTACTCTCTAACCACGAGCTTCCCAGCCTCTCCGAGGATTTCTGTCAGTATTGGCATCTCCCCCTTCTTTTGCAGGGGAAGGGGCAGCACAAAGGTGAAATTCAGGGGTGCCAGCAGCGCTGGATCAAACCAGGGGCTCGCACACTGAGGGAAAAATCACAGAAAATGCTCTGGGGTGGCTGGAGGAGCAGAGTCCTGTGCCCAGGAGCACTGGGAGCATTCAGGAATTTCCACTGAGGGGCTGAGCAACCTTGAGTGCCTTAAGACATCTAGCTGGGAATGCTGCAAAATGTACAATTTTAAGGAAAATATTCTTTAATGCTTGATCTTTGTGTATTTTTCATCCTATTCAATGAGGAGGGAGATTGAATCCAGGGAGCAGAGCAGTCAACGAGCTCGGAGTGATGTCCAGGTGCTGGAAAAGCAAATTCCTGGCTGGAATTGCCTTGATAAGGCTCAGGGCTGGCCGTGGTTCAATGATCCAGGCTCAGGGGAGGTTTAACAAAGCCTGGCTAGGAGGATGAACCGCAGGGAATTCAGGATTTAAGGGCCACGAGGACACCTGGCAGAGCTGCCAGGAGGAGAATGGAACTGAGAAAAAACAACTCAGAAACAGCTCTGAGTGGGAAAAGGGAACTCCAGCAGGGAAATCTGTGACCCTGACCCAGGAAACCACAAACAGGAGAAACACCAAGCACGGGACACCAGCCTGGGACAGATCATTAACCAGCTCAGACAGAATTAATTAATTAGAGAGCTTGCAGCCAATGAGCACCAATTACTCTGCGTGCTAAAATGTATAAATAGCAATAAAATGGTGCTTGGTTTGTGGGGCACCACAGAGCTCTGAAATAACCCAGCAAGGTCTCTCCAGTGTGCAATTATTGCACAAGGGGGATGGACCCAATTTTTGGGGACAACAAGAGCACCCTGGATCTTGGGGGGAGATCACCAACCTTCTCTCTGCCTTTTCTCTCTCTCCTTCTCCTGACTTCTTCTCAAAATATACCAAAAACCAGGCCAAAACCTCCCCAGAATGCCTTGTTGTGCCTGAGGAAGCTCAATTCTGCAAAGAGCCTTCCTTTGGGTGGTTTAAAGTTTGCCTGGTTCAGCTCGAATGTTCTGCAGTTTGCAAGTCAGAACCCCCTGAGAATTTGGGTTTTTCACCCTCTCCGTGCCCAGGGTGAATCCAGCTGCCTTCCCTGGACCCCTGGGATGGGCTGGGGCATTCCAGGGGGATGGTGTCCTGGTTTACAATTCAAAATGTGTTCTATCCCATCTGTTGGAACGAGAGAAGGGCTGATCCTGATCTCTGTGGGAGATATCTGCTGTTAATGGGCCATTGAACCCTATGGGAGATATCTGCTGTTAATGGGCCATTGAGTCCTATGGGAGATATCTGCTGTTAATGGGCCATTGAACCCTATGGGAGATATCTGCTGTTAATGGGCCATTAACCCCTATGGGAGATATCTGCTGTTAACGGGCCATTAACCCCTATGGGAGATATCTGCTGTTAATGGGCCATTGAACCCTATGGGAGATATCTGCTGTTAATGGGCCATTGAACCCTATGGGAGATATCTGCTGTTAATGGGCCATTAACCCCTATGGGAGATATCTGCTGTTAATGGGCCATTCAGCCCCACTGATAAAATTCCATCATCCCACTGGGAGATGCTCCAGCCACGGGGAGGAGCCGAGCATTTCCCACCTAAATAAAAACCCAGATTTAGAACACCAGAGCAGCCTTTTCCCCTGGATTGCAGAGGAGAAATCCAGGCTGTTCCACATCATCGCTGGAGCTTCGGAGGAAAACTGCCCCTTCTCCAGGAGCACTGCTCCAACAGAACCACATCTGTCACCCAGGAGGATGCAGCCACCATGGAATGGGACTGCACCAACCCCTGACTGAGGGTGTCAGGTTGGATTCTGACTCTGTCAGTGACTTATTTTGTATTATTGCATGGATTCTATTTTTTCCTATTAAAATTGTATTACTGACTTGAAGTCTCACTGGTTTTGCTTTTTCAAACCAGTACAGATGGGATGAGGTTGTTCCTGGTCCTGCCCTGTGCTGGGCACCCAGGTGATGCCAGGGAAGAGTTTTATCCCCCAAAATTCATCCCAGGATTGCCCAAGGCCAGGCTGGACAGGGTTTGGAGCATCTGGGACAGTGGGATGTGTCCCATGGAATGAAGCAAGATGGGATTTTAAATCCTTCCAACCAAACCAGCTGTTCTCCTGCATAAAAACTCCCTTTTTTCCTGCAATGGAAAATCCCATTTTTTTTTCCTGCAATGAAGCATTCCCTTTTTTTCCTGCAACGGGAAATCCCCTTTTTTCCTGCAGTGAAGCATTTCCTTTTTTCCTGCAAAGGAGAATTCCCTTTTTTTTTTTCCTGCAATGAAGCATTTCCTTTTTTCCTGCAATGAAGCATCCCCTTTTTTCCTGCAATGAAAAATCCTTTTTTTTTTTTTTTCCCCTGCAATGAAGAATTCCCTTTCTTCCTGCAATGGAAAATCCCTTTTTTTTGTCCTGCAAAGGAATATCTCTTTTTTTCCTGCAATGAAGCATTTCCTTTCTTCCTGCAATGAGGCATTCCCTTTTTTCCTGCAGTGAAGCATTTCCTTTTTTTCCTGCAAAGAATTCCCTTTTTTTTTTTCCTGCAATGAAGAATTCCCTTTTTTCCTGCAATGGAAAATCCCCTTTTTTTCATGGAATGAAGAATTCCCTTTTTTCCTGCAATGGAAAATCCCCCTCAGGGTGTGACCCCCACAGCTCCCATTCCCAGTTATTACTTTTTATCTTTTTTTTTCTTCACTCAGAGTCGGGATTGCAGCACGAGAGATGGAATTTTGTGTTTGGACTCAGATTTTTATTAATTTTTATCCATGTGACAGTGAGTGCTGCAGCACTTTGAGCTAACAAAAAATGGAGGAATGGTGAAATGGGGATGGATCTCATTCATCACAAGGTCTTTTAAGGCTTAATTAACCAATTAAAAGCTAACACTTAAATTATTTTTACTTTTGAACCCAATGACCAAACACCCATGACCTGCAGTGAGGCATTTTCTATCCAATCACAAAAATACCACCTGAACCCAAAAAGGAAGAAAAAACCTCTGCCCCAAAACCTCCATCTTNCACCTGAACCCAAAAAGGAAGAAAAAACCTCTGCCCCAAAACCTCCATCTTGTCCCATACCTATTCCTATATCCCAAATTCCAAATTTTTCACCGTTTGGCATTACACATTTCTATTAAATTACACAGTTCTATTAAATTACATATTTCTATTAAATTACACAGTTCTATTAAATTACATATTTCTATTAAATTACACATTTCTATTACATCACACACTTCTATTAAATCACACACCCGTGATTTCAGTTCTATCATTCCATTTTTGAAGCTTCTCCAAGGCCTCAGCTCACGAGCAGTGTTTCCTTTGGGGAACATTTTTTTTTTTTTCCTCCTCCTCCTCCTCCTCACCTTGGCACATCAAAGGCAGCTGGGGAAGGTGGAGATGGATCAGCACCTCGGGGGAGCTGTGACTGCAGAAATCTGATCCAGGGCAGGGCTGTGAGGAGCCAGCCCTGCTCAGGAAACAATAATTCCATCCCTGGGGACAGCCCGGGACGCCGCTGCTGCCTGGCACTCGCATTTCCCGGGACTGCAGAGCAGGGCTGGGCTTTGTTGAGATGGCACTATCAATCAATCTAATTAGATCTCTTCGCATAATCGCAGGGAATTTGCATAAAGAGTACAGCCAGCCCAGGAGACAGCTGAGAAAAACAAGGGTTGAGTGGAAAACAGAAACTTTGGAATGATTTTTTTTTTAAAGACTGCATCAGTGAAGGGGGAGAAAAAAAAATAAACTTGTAGGAGTGCCTGGAGCCTAAATCTGAAAGAATAAAGGACATAAAGTTCCTTTTAAGAATGAAAATGGATGACAAGTCCTAAACACTTAAAAGGTTTCTCAGTTTGCTCAGTGGAAGGGCACAGCTGAAAATGTTCTGGCAACTCATTTGAATATTGAAAAATGAGGATTTAATTAAGATTCGCAGCACAGGGTTTCAAATTCATGAAGGGAAGTCAGGGAGAAGGGCTTTTGGATGGCAAAAACCATCCAAAAAAACCAAAAAAAAAAATTTTTGGGAGCTTGGGATGGGCTTGGGATGGGGTGTGGAGGAGCTGAGAGCAGGGGTGAGGTGCTGGGGGTGCTGGGCTTGGGCTCTGAGTGAATTCCCTGGAATTAACCCCATGGAGAGCCCAGCCCATGGCCCTGACCCCACAGGGCCCCGAGGGAGGATTTGCTCCTGGCTGTCACCTCTGTGCCAGCCCTGAGCTCTGGAGCCAGGCTGGGAGAGCTGGGCATGTTCGCCTGGAGAGGAGAAGGATCCAGGGAGAGCTGAGGGCACCTAAAGGGGCTCCAGGAGAGCTGGAGAGGGGCTGGGGAC
Organism: Toxostoma redivivum; assembly: GCA_013397375.1. Taxonomy (NCBI): domain Eukaryota; kingdom Metazoa; phylum Chordata; class Aves; order Passeriformes; family Mimidae; genus Toxostoma; species Toxostoma redivivum. Next base: position 37,340 of record VXBI01012949.1, read on the forward strand.
AAGGGATGGAGGCACAGGACACAGGGAATGGCTTCACTGCCAGAGGGCAGGGATGGGTGCGAGATTGGGAATTGGGAATTCCTGGCTGGGCTGGAATTCCCAGAGCAGCTGTGGCTGCCCCTGGATCCCTGGAATGTCCCAGGTTGGACATTGGGACAGTGGGAGGTGTCCCTGGGGTGGGATTGGGATGGGATTTGAGGTCCCTTTAACCCAATCCATCCCGGGATGATGATTCTGGGATGGGGACCTGTGTGGGCAGGGAATGGTTCCCCTGCCAGAGGGCAGGGATGGGTGGGAGATTGGGAATTGGGATTTTGGAGACATGGGATATATTTTGGAGCACACTCAGCCTGGCATTGTCTCCAATTCCCCTGTCAGGAATTTTCTGCCTCATGCAGACAAAAAGTGCACGAGTGCAAAACGCTGGAATTCCCAAGGCTGTGACCCCACTGCATCAGGAGCTTGGTAGGTTTGAATCTCTGCATCCAACTAAAGCCTAACCCATTTCCAGGACTAAACAGGAAAATAAAAATAACTTGGTACCTTCCAGCTAAGAGAAAAAAAGAAATTATTCCCTTCAGTAATCAAAATGTAGGTCACTCACCAAGTACACACATTATTAATGAAGACAAATCAAAATTTTCTCTTAATGAAAGCCACTATTTCAAAGACCTGGTTTTATTCTAGAAAGCTGAGCTGCAAAAATCCCAGTGCCACCAGTCAGCTGTGAGGCATTGCTGGGAATCCAGGCTCTTGCTGGGCTTTAGGAACTGATGAAATGACAGGAAAAGAAATTTTGGTGAGGATCCTCCCCAGGGACTCACCAGGAGCTGCTGGCAGGAGGGTGAGAGGTGCCCTGGAGCAGCAGCACCGAAAGGAGATTTGGGCTGGTCTTGGATGAATTCCTGGGGGAAATGCTCTGGGTTTTCAGTGGAAAATAGAGTGAGGTGATGGCAGCTCAGAGAGGCAGTGGCACCTCATGGAATTGGACCTGAGCAACCTTGAGCTGGCCCAGGGAGCATTGCTGGGGTGTGGGAGGCCAGAAATCTTCTCTGGCTATTCCCAGAAATCTCTGGCTATTCTCAGAAATCTGTGGCTATTCCATAAATCTGTGGCTATTCCCATAAATCTCTGGCTTTTCCCATAAATCTCTGGCTATTCCATAAACCTGTGTGGTTTTCCCCATCCCAGACCCCAATCCAAAGGGATTTTCCCATCCCAGACCCCCAATCCAAGGGAGTTTTCCCCATCCCAGACCCCCAATCCAAAGGGATTTTCTGACCCCCAATCCAAAGGGTTTTTCCCCATCCCTGACCCCCAATCCAAGGGGGTTTCCCTATCCCAGACCCCCAAGCTCCCAGCTCCTGTTTGGATGTCTCAGGTACATGAATTTTTCAGCTGCTCTGGGTTTTCC
>VXBI01012951.1:0-47148 GCA_013397375.1 Toxostoma redivivum
CTGTCTCTTAAACCCAGACATGCCCAAAGATGGCAGGTCCTGTAGGGCCTACGACTGAAATGGCTCCAATGGACAGCTTGACACATGTTGTAAGACAGAAACAAAGCTGAAGTTTATTATAAATATAATGCCACCTTCACTTCTGAATTAATTCCATCTTCTTCTTCCCAAATATGTAACCTGGAAATTAATCCTTCCAGTATATTTCCCAATGCATATTCTCTTTCCACCTATAAGTGAAAAACTGAATGAGCAAGGGACTGGTTCTGTTTTGTATCTCACACAGAACTGAGCAGTTCTGTAATTCGTGATGAATATGTGAAAGTGAACAAGGGAACATACCACCTGAAGTTTCCATTGCAGACCACTGACTAAATTGTACCCAGACATTAAATATTGATTTCCAGAACAGACTGGAATAGTTTCTCGTTCATGACCCACTAACAGAGCTGTTGTAATTTAGCTTTTTTCTTTCAGGAATCATATTTAGACTCAAGGTTTAACTACTTGATTGAAGTTGCATAAATTTATGATCTTGATGGAGATTTTCACTTATTGTAAAAATATATTTTTTCTTGCCCTGTTAGAGAAGCTATTGTAGTCACAAATTATTTAGAAATCATTATAATTAAAGAATTCCTCAGAATCATCTTTCTGTCAAATGTGCATTGCTCAGGTAAACTTTCCACATATTAAGCAGTTTATCCTTATTGCCATCAGTGGCTTCGTCTTCATATATTGAATTTTAAGTAACTGATTCTGGTGATTAAAAAGATCTAGAAATTTATTTAATGGACATTTATTTGCTGAAGAGGCTACCATTTTAAAGCTATTCATCATGTGTTAAGTAGTTTATTACATGTAACTAGCCCATTCAAAATTCAAGGAGCTTTGATTTCACTAATATTAATATTTGTCCTAAGTTACTACTAATGATGGATACCAGTTTGAAACAATCTCTTTTCCTTTATATATATGACCTGCAACCACCCAAGCTGCGAGCCCGCTGCAGATGCACCAAACTATCCATCTTCTAGTTACAGTCGTGTCTAGGTTTTCCTCTTTTCTATAACTTATCAAAGCAGCTGTAGGAGTTTGGCAAGAAACGAGCAACCTGATTTTATTGTGTATTCTAAATAGTTGACTACTCAGCCAAAATAAATTCTAGTAGCTTAAAGGCAGTATTGGCACATGTAAAACAAAACATACAACAATACATACCACGTTGAATGCCAGATGTTCATGGCCAAAAACACACAGCTGTTGGGCTTAGATCACCTGGACTCATTCTAAAGCCAAAGACACCGGTCACCTTTGTTCAGCTGTCAGATTAACAGAGGGACTGCAAAGACTGGAAGCAAGGGTGGGTCGTCTCAGTTACACTGAAGAATGTCAATTTATGCCTCATCAACCAGCTGTCATGCAAAATTCCTTATGATAGACAGAACTAAAAATAACCCATTTGTCTTAAATGCACTGTTATGTACTTTGCAAATATCTAATTATAGTTACTCTTTTATTGAATTCTATTGAATGTTTCTGAAATTAACTGCAAAACCCAACTGACCACAATTCTTCTGTTCTTTTATCCAGAAATATCATTGAGCAGTTCAGAGAGAACTTATTCAGGAAGAGTAAATATCACCATACCATGAATTACAAGCAAATGGACTGACAACCCCTGAATTCTATATAATAATAAAATAATAGCTAGGAATTACTATTATCCTGCATACTCAAGCATAAGATAAATATTGGGTGATACATATCCCTGGTATGGAGCTTCAGTAAAGATTAATAGATTACAACAAACAATTAAACTATTAAAGGTGGAGTTACCCTACTGCTGAAAGAAACTGGCAAAACAAGTCCCCAGAAGAGCACTTCCCTTAAAAGGACATAGCCACAGGATTTTATGCCATTTTGATGGAAACCAGTTGTAAGACTAAACACAATATTCCATTCCCAGTGCTGAATTACATTAAAAATAATAAATATTTTCCTCAGTTTTCTGAGCATTCAAACAGCAAGATTTTATATTCTATAAGGATTCAGGAGTTACAGTGTTTGGATAGGTGATCTAAAATTCTGCTAGTTTTCACAGACACAAACATAAACAAACTATTTGTAAATTACAATAATCAAGTGAATAATCTATTTTTAAACTTATTTTTGTTGATATTTATCCTATAAATAGGAATGCTGTGGAAGACACATAACAATCTGTTGTGTGTACACTTGTTATTTCAGTTCTTTCTCTGAAATTCAGTTGGGGTCAATTCCACAGGTATGTTTATCTGTGTGTTTTATTTTCTCATCTTCTCACTACTTGACAAAATCATCTTTTTCCCTTTTTAATTACATTAATACATACAATAAAACTCCTTTTGGCAAGATATTCTTGCCCATAGTAAGTAAATATAAGGATGTATTTCTGATTACATAAAAAGCAAAGCTTGAACAAAAGCAATCCTACCTGGCTGCCATCTTTCTACTTAAGACACGAGAGCACATCTGAGATGTTTCTCTTACTGAAGACAAAACTAAAATTCACATGGTGTTAGCTCACTAAGGATTCAGCTCCTAGAGTCCACACATAAAGTTCCTTCTTCTCAGTGTCCACATGCACATCCATGCTGAATTTCCCCAGGACAATTCTGTAAATGGTAAAATTATACACCTAAGTTTTTCAATTTTGTGTCTCTTACTGAAGAGGAGTTACTTTGGCCTCACTCCGAACAAATATGCTCTAATATTGATATGCAAATTAGGTCATGGCAGAAAGTTCAGGATGTATTAAACATTTTCTGAGAAATTTAAATCTGCTTTTTTGGAAAGATTTTATGCAAAGAATCTATGAGGCCCATCTGCTTTCCATAGGGTATGAGGGCCCACGAGATTCTTATAGTTTCATATTCTGCTATTAGTTAAGGATTTTATTGCTTCCTAAATAAATACAGCAATTCAATCCATAAACTTATCACTGTATAATATATTTGGTATGACAGGCCTGACATTACCCAACTGATCATGTGTTTACCAAAAACAGGTGAATAATTCTTCCTTCAAAGCTCTGTATCTCTACATGCACTGAAAGAAACATAAAGGAAAAAAATGGAACTATTGTAATGAAACATAACAAATATCTTAAATGTTTTCATTGCTGTAAAATCTCATGGGTGGTTTCATGGAAATACCTCCTTTTTATTAAGTCTAATAAATTCAATGCTTCCTGAAGTTGTAGCCTCAACTGAAGAATTTAATTGCTATAACAGCACAAAACATTTATTCACACATCTGGTTGGAATTCCTTTTCTCTGACAAATTTAATCAGTGTAATTATCTATTTGACAGACACATAGACAAGGAGAAACCTCAACGAGATACATGCTTCAATTAACCTTTCCAAAAATTCGTATAATCTAACAGATAGATCAAACTTTATGCAAGTATTTGACCAAAGGCTGTAAATCAACAGTGACATGTTTTCTTTCAGGCAAAGAAATTAATATTTTTTCACAAAGTTAGACAAAGGAATTGTTAATCATACATCGTTCCCTTCCTCATAAAACTATCTACTACACAGAGAATATTAATGATACAGCATTCTTAACTGTGGCAAAGAAAGGATAAGTTTAATATATGTTATTTTTGTTAAATAATTTTCTTCTATTAATGTAAAGAACTTTATAGCTTTGCACTACAGCAAATTAATTCACAGTAACACTGATGAACAAACAGTAAAACTCCCCAAAGGGTAGACCCCACAGTTACCATCTAATGTCACAGCACTCTGTCAAAGCAGAGACACTGCTCTGGTTTCATAGTTTTCATTGCATTTTTAAAAATGCAAAAAATTGTGATATGAAAATATCATACCAGACACACGGTAGATCTCATCAGGGAACGGGCTCTGTGATCAGAGCTGCTGCTGCCTCGTAGGCAGATCAGCTAGATGCTGGCATCTTCCTATAGACCAGCTCAGGCAGCTTCAAACAAAGAGAAGAATTAAACCTGCAACTCTCTCCTGCTATGAGAGAGAGCACCATAGCTAGGAGGAATGCCAAATCCATTCATTACTTAGGCAACCTTCAAAATGAAGCCTTGTTCAGCGGCAGAGCATGCTACCACATTGCTGTCACAGTATGCCTTAAGATTAGTACCTTGGAGTAGCAATACTTACTCTTCTAAGCACAAGTGAGAAGCCATAGGAAGAAAGTTTTGTCTGGCATAAGAATATAGTCTCTTGGTTATGACCTTCAGCATTCTGCTCTGTGGGAAGTAATAGGAGCTTTGACAGCAATTAAGAGCTGGCAACATGCAGAGTAATCCAGACAGCGTAGTGTAGAATTGGGTGGGAGCAAGAATTTCATTTAAATCTTCCACTTCTTAAACACATCTTTCCATCTGTCTTTGAGTCAGCAGCATCCCCCTCAAGGCTGACACAAAGCTCAAGAGGAAACAAAACTGTTCCAAAATATTTTTGAACTTAACCTATCAAGCCAAAATTTAAAACCATCTGAGGTTCACTCACTCTAAAAGAGAGGGTGGGGGTATTCCTTTCTGAACCATGAGTGGACTTCAAAGGTATACTGTTTTCGCTTCAATGTGAAAAGCAGACCTAGTCCTCTAAAGCTACAAAGCCCTAACGCCCTTGATGTCTTAAAGATTATTTCAAATCAAAGCAAAATTAATACCAGATGGGGAGGGGCAAGAAGGCCAGAAGTGAAAAAAAAATTAACTTTCTGTTTTATCTGCAGTTATTTTTGGCATTTCATAGAGGTACTTTAATTTCTTTACCCTTTAGTCTGCTATGACTAACTAATTCCAAGCTTAACTGGTAGTGACTATTGGCAATTTTGCTCACTTGTCAGATAATCACAGCAGTTAATTTTTCCAGATATTTTATTTAATAGTGCTAGGCAAATACATAAAAATTTATTTGCAAATACTATTCCCTCGTCAATTATGTCTTCTGCTTTTTCATTGCACTGGCATTTGCAACTTGCTTCTTTACTTAGGCCCTGGATCTTGGTGGAGCTTGTGGACAGAACTTGCTGCTCACAAAGAGCCAGACAGTGGGATTGTGCATGAATCAAAAGCTATCTCATGCAAACCATGAATATATGTGGTCAAACTTTGCATTTAGAGAAAAAAAAAACACAACAGAAAAAACCAACAAAAAACACCTCTTACTTCACAGTGTAGAAAATAGCTATTACAAATTTAACTTGGAAACAGAGAACAAGATAGCACGTTTTTCAGTCTTATGCTTTCCATAAGGAAACAAAAAAAATAATGTGCAAAACCAACAAATGATCCTATGGCATGAAAACTTGCAGTAACCAGCATAAGAAAAAACCCACAGACTAAAATTAATTTGCACAGATTACTGATGGAACTTTGAGAACATGAACTCATTCCCAACACAACCTGTTTGTGGTAACTTGGAAAAATCTTGAGGGATATATTTTAAGAAGATGAAAAGATCCCTTTTTACAATGTTGCTAGTTCATTCTAACTGAAAACCCAACAAAAACGTAAGATAATTTGCTTTAAAGTCTACTAAACTTCTCTTGGCAGTCTTGGCTTCACCATAGCTTATTTATTTATCCATGTATATTACATCCAACATATATATTATACTATATTATATTTATTATATTATATAATGTAATAATCAAGAAAGCCAAAAGGAAAAACATTAAGGCTCCAAAACCAGAAACAGGATAGTTAGCAAAAAAGGCAAGGTTGCCTGTTCCACCATAGTGCAGTCTGCTTATGCCTGTACATTTTGACACCATCTCCCATTACACAGCTGCTTACTCTTTCCCCTAAAGAAACTCTCACCCAGATATGGGATATTTTCTCCCTCCCTCGCCCAGAAAGGTGTGGCATATTCTGTTATTTACTGCCTGAAAGCCTTGCTGTGAGGGCAGGATTCATTTCCTCAGTGGTGGATGTGGTGTTGCACATCCCCATAGTAACTGACTGCTTCAACCACGTGTATTTTCACAACACCCCTGTCTCCATCCTCCATCACTCTGCTTGGTCCCAGTCCTTTGGCAGCCAGACACCTTCCACAGTTTCATGCCCCAGTCACCCAATTCCTCACGCAATCTTGGTCTCAGCCACACCTAGAGTGAGGTTTCCATCCAAGTCATAACTCCAGCAAAAACAAAATTTAGAAAAGGTGGAATTTGACTTCCTTGAATTCCTTCTGATGAGCTCCTCTCCAGCTCCTGCAGACCCACTCAAGAGAAGAACCAACCCCAACAGCCAAAATTTAGCCAAATTTTTTAAAACCCTGTGCAGGGAATTGGAATTTAATATGGTGAATCATTACAGAAGTTGCAGCAGCTTTGCCAATAATTTTTATACAAAAAGAGACCATTTTCTAGGAAAAATGAATTTGAACTGAGGAACAAAAAAGAGCACAGAGGATTAAAAGCACCCCTTGGAGTAGAAGGAAGCACTCACAAAGACCACTTATTAGGTTAGGTATACTTCATTCTGCACTCCTTTAAGGGCTAGTTCTCAGCAGAACATGCCAAGGAGAAAAAAGGTAATTTTATAGAAAGCAGACAACATTAACAGTTGTAGTGAGAAGTGCTGTTTATGTGCATTTTCTAGTTCAAAAAGCAAAATATATTATATTTTCTGAATTGACTCTTACTATCTTCGCAGATTTGTTTTTTTTTTTTAATAAAATAACAGTAATATGAAATTACACTTCATTATTGGATTTGTTGAGAGGCAGGAGTTATGTTTAAACACAATGTTAAAACTTCTTGTCTCTACAGTAACTGGAAAAATTATTCTTGGAAACTTTTTCCCATTACATTTCAGCAGTTAAATCAACACACTCATGCATGTTGAGGAACAACCTCTGTTGATGAGTTGGTCACTCACAAATGTAAATCTAGATTCACATTACTAAGGTTGTGTTCCTCTGCATCCCTGCCTGCAGGCTCTCCTGGAACTGACAAACAAAGCTGCATTACAGGGTGTGATCTGGGTAATTCAGGTAAAACAGATGTGGCTGCACACCTGGGACCAAATATATCTCTTCTGCACTATTCCAAGGTTGAACTTGATGATCTAGGAGGTCTTTTCCAACCTTAATGATTCTATGATTCTATGATCTCTGAGCATCAGCTCCTAAGAGGAGACCATAGAGCCACATGGGAATACTACACTAATTTAAACTTTACTGTCCTAAAACCTAACAGTCTGTCCTCTGTCAGCCTCTGAACAGATGCCTCTCCAACCCTGAGTATGACTCTGGCACTGTCTCTGCATCTCAGAGTCCCCACTCTGAGTGCAGACGCTCAGGGCCAGGGCTGGTGGCCTGGGTCCAAGTGCTTGAGGCTGGAGGCTCTGCCTGCACTCCACGGGTCACTGCTGTCCCCTGAGCTCCCCTGCTGAGGACAGCACTGCAGCTGAGCTCCTCGTATGTGCTCCCACGGCCAACACCAAAACATTTTCATTTCTGTAGACTGAAGAATGCCACAGCAGCATAGACATACTGGCCTTTCACCGTGCAGTTTCAGCTCTGGTAGAAAATCTCTGTTACTGGTATGAACAAAACTAACCTTTTATTTTATCAAACAACTTATGCAAGAATTGCACCTGCAATGTCAGCTTCCAGAGAAATCACAGCAATCAGGAGCATTCAGACTTTACAGGAAGCCTCCCTACCTCCAATCATCATAGAACAAGACAGATAAATCTTTTCTATTTGCAGCTTTAAGAGCAAGTACTATATGTCAAGTAAAAAAATAAAAAATAAGCAGCATGCAGAAAAAGAAATGGACTGGGGTTTATTTCAGTTTTATCAAATCCCAGTAAATTTCTAGAACATTTATTCAGCTGTTCTGGATAAAAAGTAATATCTTAAATATTTTGAAGCATCATCAGATGTAAGACTCTCTCATAAATTACAAATTGAAAGGTCAATGACTCTGTGAGTGTAAATGGTAACCAATTAGAAATCAAAGGCAGCAGTCCAACTATTATGAAATCCATCTCCTGACTCTATTAAGTAGGAGATTAAGTACTCTGTAGCTCCATGGATAAACTCTTAGTCCTTTATGCATCTATTATTTATTAAAATTTAACAAATGTTTTGAAGGCCACATCACCTTAGTATAGAAACAACCTTGAATCAAGGAGCCTCTGCTTTTTGTCCATAATTATAATTAATACTTTTTAATTGCTCATAGCTTTAACACTCTCTAAAAGAGGCACTCCGCAGGTGAGGGACAAAAACCCTCCTTAGGGTGGTGCCAGTCATCTCCTTAGGTTGTGATATATTGATCTGAAGGAATGGAAAACTTGTAATCTCACTATACAACAGGTAAGGATTTCCTGAGCCATTGCTGCATGTCTGTAACAGAACCAGGGGGAAGTCCAGACCTCCTGACCCTGATCCAACAGCTCTGTCCATGGCTCTCTTTTTAAGTGCCTGATGAACAGCATTGAACCAGAATTCCTTTCTGATGGGCATCTCCCTAGGTGTCACCACTTAGCACTGAAGTAGGGATTTTTCAGTAACACACAAGTTCCTGTACCAAGGCATCCTCTGACGTTAGCAGTGATGGCTCAGGCAATGTCACCAAACATGACAGTCATGTCCCTAGCTCTCACCTCCTACTCAGACAGTGTTTTAATGCCACCATGTATCTTCTTCACATTGAACATATATTGCAGCATTCCTATTCACACTGCACATGAATGTACCATTTTGAAGAACAGGAATTTTTGGAAAGACTCCCTTTGCTTTTCCTGGGAATCCAGGAGGCCTTGTTTGGCCTCCACCTTGAGAGCTGGAAAGAGATGGGCTACTCAGCCTTTACCATCTGAATAAGTAATTTTAATGAGAAAATTCAATGTCATGAAGCATCACAGATCACAGATGAGTGGGCTGTCTTTGTCAAAATCCAACCCATAGAGCTTTTCATTTCCACCTCTAAGGGTGCATCTGAACCTCTTTACCCTTATGTTTCTGCATCCATGTTTGGCTCTGAGTCCAACTTACAATGTGAACTATGTGACAAGGCTATCATTTGTTTCTGCATTTGAACAGCATCAAGTTTTATTCATTCTAGAACATTAGTGTTTTAGCACTTTTTGATAAAGATACAAATAGATATTTTTCTGTTTCCTCTAGCAAAGAAACAAAACTCTCCAAATCACAAAGAGGAATATCTAGATTTGATTGATTTGACCAAATGTATATCATTGATGTGACATCTTCACTTATGTGGCATAAACATTTATATACATGACATACTCATATGGCAAATACAAATTAACAGGCTACTCCTAAGGATGATTCTCTCACATGGTTGATCTTGATCCAGCAACAAAACTGTACAAGAAAGCTTCTAACCAGTATGGAGTCATATATGCCATAAAGTTAGATTCCCTTCCTCAAGTCACTTATTCACCTTCAGATGGAAGAAGAGAATAGAAAGGTACACTGAAAACTGCAACTTTCCTTTTGTGAAAAAAAGTGCCAGAAAGCCCAGGGAGGACTGTAAAGTGTTTCTTTGCAATGGATTTCAGATAAGCTGAAAGGGTCCTCTGTGCATTTCCTCTTTCTTTCTTCTCTGCTGTTTCAAGAAACCACTAAAGAGGTACATAAGAGGGGTAGGTAATTTTGTGCTTAAGGTAATATTTCTTCATTGAAATTTATATTTAGAAAGAAAACACAAATGATTTTATATAGAAAGAAATTAAAGATATCAATTTTCAAAACCTGAGGTAAGCCTAGCCCTGCAATCAGATGGTCAAGTACTCATATCATTTTAGGCATCTGAAATATCTCCTATATGGAACACAGTCAGACCTGTCTTTTGGTGCCAGATATTCTGTGATGAGGCAGCTGATTAAAAAAAAAAATCTTGAAAATCAATATCTATTCTGTTTATACCATTAACAGCAACATGAAAGGGAAAACAATTGATGGTTTGACTATCTAGGAGCCCAGGAAAGGATGTGTTTGCAGACTGGCTTTCTGCAGGTGGAACTGATATCACGAGGAGGTCAGACTGTGGTGAGCAGGATGAAAAAAAGGTCACTTGTCTTTACAACTTTTGGATGGCCTGAGGACAGCAGGTCATAAAAAGTTATGCACTTTCCCAGCTCTGTGATTTCATAAACACTGACCAGTGGTGTTTCTGTGCTCCAGCTCACTGTCACCTCAGCCATGCTTAAAGATTGCATGCCAGGCCACATTGATACTGTCTTCCTATGCTTCTCTTTCACATTTTTTAAGCTGGATCATTTTTCTTGTCTAGATTATAACGTAAATAATTGTGCTGCCTTAATGACAGTGAAGTGAAATGAAATACTGTAGTCTGATACTGCTGTGAACATTCAAGTGCTTTGGTGAAATGACAGAGTTGGTTTGCATTCCCGTTCTCCAACCATCTTCCCATTGCCCTACTTCCCACTGCAGCTCTTATTGCACCATGTAAATAAAAGGTGAGTGCAGATATGCCATTTATGCTCCACAACAAGTAACAATATTCCAGTGTTCTGCAAGGCTCCTTGGAACTGCTTTATTTATTGCATCAATGTAGTCAACATAGCATAGAGAAGATATATCTAGTATCTACCACTAAACACTGCAGGTATTTCAAAGTTTTAGCCATGTAATCTAATATGTGCTTCTAGCAGTACTGAAACACTTGGCTTAAAAGAGTAAATAGAGAGAGGTGAGGAGAGAACCCAACGCCTAAAATTTTGCTAGCACCAACTACCAAGACACTCATTATGTGCTAAGTGTATGGAGGCTTACATATATTTACATATACAGATATGCATGTGTGTGTGAGTAGTACAATGTCCTGCTAAAGCACAAAGGGATAGAAGAAACAGCTCAGAATGATTGCTGCTGAGCGTGGCTGCAGATGTGAAGGGCACAACAGAAACCACTGCTTCAATGAGTGGAACAAAAAGAAAAAAAATCTTTTTTAAAAAGTGGTTTCGGTAACTTTTCAGTTTTTTACAAAAATAATTAGGGAAAGGAACATATCACAAAAATAGATTAATTTTTTTCATTCATTTAAAAGAATCTCAAGACTGATTAAAGTGATTCAGGCACACTTTGGCAAAGCATTCATCTATCCCCAGGCTTTGCCAGAATGCCTCAGTGATCACTTGCATTCACCTTCAGCTGCCAGTTGTGTGTCTTCTGAGCAGAAATAGACAACATCTTTTAATGTTTATGGTTTGCATTATGTAGTCAACTAACCTTGCTGGGATAACTTTAATAAAGTTGGGACTATTTGTTACCTGAAATACATCTTGTCCAGGTCTGTCCCAAATATTTGGCTGTATGAAGGATACCATCAGACTGTGCACTTGCACAATGGAAGCATTGACAAGAATCCTAGAAAATATTGCTTGATGCCTCCCATGCCTAAACAAGGAATCAGTCAAAGCTACCACTCCATTACAGTAAACAAGCACAGGACATTCCCACAAATGTCCACAGCAGCCCTGCTGGATGGAGTACTGTGGTCAGCCTGCAAAGAGTTCCAAGACATAGACAGCTTAAGTGGTTTGTACAAATGCACACAGGGAGAATTTGCAGCTCCTCCAACTCAGAGCCAAAGATTCTGCCAATTTCCATTGAAAACACTGGTCTGCAATGTCCAGTTCCAAATAAATGCAAAGACATTGTGATCTGAATTTCTTGGTGAATAGGTGCCAATTAGACTAATAAGATCCTATAAACAGGCAAAAAAAACAATTCACTGATTCACCAATTTTCATTGCCCAGCTCTTCTACCACACTATGGAGTTAAGAGTAGAGCAACAATCACAAAGACCAGAATTATCATGAGCTGCTTATAGCACCCTCTTTGAACAGATACTACAGCACCACTCTGAATGTTCCTCAGAGAGTCAGCTAATGAAGTGTCTGCACAAGGATCTGCTTTCAGACTTTCTCAAAGCTGCATCAAAAACTGTCCAACCCGAATCAGTACAGTTAGTGAGTCTGCACTGCAACAAGCTTCTCAACCAAAGAGGAAAGGCTGCCCACAGCAGGAGGATGCAGAAACATCCAACCTGTTGCCACAACTAGAAAAACTACAGTAAGCTTACATCCACCCCAAAAAAAAAAATAGTAATTTAAAAAAAAAAGTCAGTTGGTGTCTTATCCAAAAGACAAGGGAAAACATTCAACTGCTGCTGACATGTACAAATCAAACTAATTGCATCTCAGCCAACTAACTTACACTTCCCCAATTGTAGTATCTGGCTGAAGCTTGTCCAAGCCTGTTCAGCTGCACTTCAGTGTCACCACTACCTGTCACCTCAGTCTCTGCTGCTGGGGACCTGGCTGGCAGCAGGTGCCCTTGACAGAGGAGACTGGGAAGCCACTTCATCAGTTCAGCAGCTGACCATACGGAAGCAGAGTTATACTCTGAACTTTCAGAAGTTGGTTATTTATACAGGAAGATTAGCAGAACCACAGTAAAAACAAAAAAGATAGAGCACCCTCTTTAAGACTCCTGATTACATTCAAGCTTAATTGGCATAAACACAAGGTGCACTTTTGAGAATGTGTAACCTGTTGAGTACGTTTATTTGCATCCCTGAATTTCTGGGTGATAAAACCAATAAAGAGGTTCAACTGAAAAACTTCCATTTCCTTTCTTACATCAGTATGTGATTCCTGGGGGATATGATTCGTTTTCTTGTAGTTTATGCTAGGTTGTGAGCTCACTCCCTGTTATAAATGGGTTGTCTGTATAATTGTTACCAATTACATGCAAATTGCTCCTAAATGGCACAGACAGCCCATTTGTGCCAAACGTTGGTTTACACTTTGCTCTCTTTCCAAGACAGTGGAGAGATAAAAAAGCAATTGGATTGATGAGTGGGATGTCAACATTTCTCTCCGGTTTCCATTATGCAGTTAAACATTGCCTCACCATTCTTTGACAAATACTGGAATATTTCCAGAAATCACACTTCATTTTTTCCAAGATGGTGATCAAATACCTCCCCAAAATCAAGTAAGAAGTACCAGCTCATGTTTATCATCCATGTCAGATCTGCAATTCAGACACTACAAATGGGAACTTGATATGTTTTCCTGCACTATCAGTTGGAATTCAGTTTGCAATGAGACTTGTCAAGCGCCTCCAGATTCTTTTGTTTCTGGTTCACAATGGATCTCAGAAGCATTTGTTCCAAAAACAGCAACTTGCCCAATGTCAAGTAAATGTTCTGACAAAACTGAACCACATTTCAACTTCTATTTTTTCAATTTCCATATCATTCATGCTAGAGAAAATATCAGAAAAACAATTGATCATATGAGAAACACATTTTTTCTTTTTTTTTTCTTTTTAACTTGGGAGTGGCTCTAGTTTATACCCTTCACAATGGGTATAAAATTTAAGAAACAACACTAAAATTCCTGAAAGAACTTTAGCCTCAAAGGCATTTATTTCAATGGAGCCAGAACTTCTGTGTCAGCAAAGTATGACAGAATGTATTTAGCTTCAAGTGTGTACTTAAACAGCATAGACTTCAAGGGAACTTAAATACACGCTTAATTTTGAGCATATGCTTAAGTGTTTTTGGTGAATAGTATTGAACCACAGCATTCACCTCTTTTTTAAAGGAGAGAATGCTTTCCAAAGCAACATTTACTTTTCAGGGCATAGTGTGTGTCTTTTAAATCCTCCTTTGATGTTTCTTGGTCTACTTTGTTTTTAAAAGCTCACCAGAAATCAAAAAGGATTAGTAGGTCATGATCCTCCAAGCTACCTGGTATGGATCAGCCCAGGAAAGGACAGAAATGGAGTTTAGCTAGCAAAGAAAAAATATTTGCCTGAAGCAGTTTGAAGGGGTTTTTCTGAGGCACAAATTAATTAAAACTGCTTTGATATTTTGTCTTCTATTTATTATTATTCTCATTTTAAAGTATACTTTAAATAAAAAAAAAAAAGTAGAAAGCAGAATATAGGATATTAAACATCATAACAACCAAACATGATAATTAATGTGTACTAAATATCTTCAGCTATGCCAGTGATATTTCATGCAACAAGCAGTTTTTTTCCACTCATCCTTAAAAGAAAAACTTTCATGAACCAAAGTATACTTACCACATTTTGTTTTTAAAATGGGGACCTGAATTAATATTTTTTAAAAGCACTGACTGCTAGTATGACATTACAGAGTAGAAGCAGAGGAAGTCTTGAAAGTGATATTAAAAAAAGATCTGGATCCCTACTTCCTCTAGAATTCGGTGCTCTAAATGTGGTATCTGAGCAAACACAAGCTCTTGACCTCAAATCTATATTCTTCTCTGAGGTTTGTCCACTAGGATAAGGACTGCTGTGTAGCAGTTAACTACAAAACAAACCTGAAATTTGTACCTTCTGAGGTTTGGTTCTGACCAGCCTTTGAAACAAGATTGCTTTCAGTCAATCGGTTATTTCAGCACTTGACATCACCCCCACATAAAACAAGGCAAATGGCCAATTAGCTAACTGGAAGTTTTCCAGTTCAAAATGGTGCCAAAATGAATGAAGATGAAGTGGAGTAGAAAAAAAAGAGTTTAAATTGGCTGAACAGTCAGCTCTCTATGGGAAGCTGAAAATAGAAATCAGTTCATGGAACTCAGGAGCTTCACTATCTTCTATTTGGGGAAGATCAAACTTCGGCATTTGCAAGTTAAACAGGGATCCCCAAGGCTTCTAGAGAGTACTTTATAAAAAGAGGTTTTATACAGGACCTATGTATTTTGCAAATAAAACTGCAGCACATTAAATTCTAATCACATTCTATTCATAGTACCTGAAATCAGAGTATAAATTTGCTTCCTACAGATAATTATCTGGACTGGAGTTTAAATCTTATATGTATGCCATTACCTCTATGCAAACATGGATAACTTTTGACTTTTTCTTTTCAGCAACATTCAGCTATTTTGACATTTTAAGTGGTTATGAGGTGGTTTTAAATAAAGACAGCCTAAAGAAAGCAGATTATATGTTAAGCAGTAGTATTTGAACTGAGAAAGAAAAGAATACAGCATTGTAGAATAACATCTTTGCTTGGGAAATAATGTGCAAATTCCAGAAAGAAAAGTAGTTAATCATGCCAGCTTTGTAAATATAACTTCTATAAAAGTCAATGCTGCTTTAAATACATTTATCAGGCGCCTCATACAAACTGTTAAGCTACATCAGAAATGCATGCAAGTATTCTAAATAGGAAAAATTCCCCTGCAGAAAATTTCCCATGATTATAAACTTGTTAGTTATGTTACAGAACAGCACTTTAATCTTCTGTCAAAACATTAGCAGCACAGTCCAAGTTAGATATACCAATGTTTACCTACTAAACGGTACTCTCTACTATAACTTTGTAAAAATGTCAAGAACATCACGAAGCAAAGAGAATAAATTTTTGTGAAAAGCAACCATATTCCTGATATAAAATAAATGTAAAAAGGAAAAATGCAACTGTAATTTATCTAAATTGCCATTCTAAAAAAAATTAAAAAAAAAACAAAATAAATAACTTCAAATATTACTATGATTTTTTTTTTACCAAATTATTATAAAGTTTTCAGGTGCACCTGTTGACAGGCAAATTAGCTCTGCATTTAAAAGAAGCTACCTGATGCAAAAGTGAAAATCATTTTCTTCCAGTGAAAATCAAGCAGTGATTTAAGGAAAAGGGGGTTTTCAGATGCCTAATGATGCAGACAGACAGCACTGACAGTTATCAAATTCCTCAAATGAGCACATTTCACATAATTTTGTAGTGACCTTTTATGTGTCTAAAACTTAAAGTCCGGTTAAAAAGCAGCTTCACGTGTTTTTATGACTTTTATGAACTAGTAAAAGAACAATGTATTCAGTGAGACAGTGAACTCATCATGGGTTCTGGCACTCACAGCATCTGGTTGCAAGGAAAAATAACTTCACGTTGTTTGTGAAACAGATTCAATTTGACTCCACCAAACTTCAGAACCACAAAAGACAAGAAGTTGTATGAGTCTCATAATGCTTCAGATCCGTGTTTTAAAAAGCACTGATACTCTACCATGCAGCCAGACACAATGAACCTACTGGTATCCACCACATCACAGAGACTGACCTTAGCAAGGGGCTGAACTTAGCAACAACCTTTAACTGCAGAGCTGTTACTGAAATGATTAGTTACAACAGCTCTGAGCAGGCAGATCACTTCACCAGTGTGCATCTGTGTAAGATCAGGGCCTGAACACATTTCTTCCCTTCATCTGGCCTCAGCTTCAGGAAAAAACATGTTTTGCTTGTCCCAGCCCACTCCTCATGTCATGTGGACATTAAGCACATGTCACCTCACTTTTGGAGAGGATTGAATTTTTTTACTTCATAGCTGTTTGCTGAATTGCCTTCCACCAACTCTCACCCTGGAAAAGGCTTTTAAAGTGCATTAATGTGGCACAATTCAACTCTATTATACATGAATCATGTGAATCAGTAGTAGGGGAACATTACTTACAGAAGGCAACTAGACCCAGAGTCCCTACACAGTCCTTCTCTAACTAGATTTGTATCTATTCCTCCAGTCACCAAAGTCCTTGCCTTCCTGTCTATTCCCTCTCTCCATACTGCTTAATCCTCCAGAATAATTTCTGACCTTTCTGCTCTGCCTGGAAGAACTTGTGCTGTAGCACAGGCAGCAGCAGTGCTGAATCTTCAGCCACAGCTGCAGCAGCACTTCAAAGGCAGCTACCACAGCCAAGGATTTAGACTGCAGCTGGAATTCCAAGGCTCAAGGTGAGGTCCCCATTCGAAGGCTGAGCAAAAAGAGCAAAGCTCATTTGTAAGGATTAGAAGGTGGACAGGTAATGGATCTCAATGGGGCAGGAAGGGGAGGGAAAAGCAGGGAGAGTGGAAGTCAGTATACAATACAAAAAGCTGAGGAGGTTAAGAGGGGCAGCAAAAGGAGGGGCTGAGGGCACAGAAGAGAGGAGATTCCTGGTTAGCATAAATAATATGCATGTATGTTAGGGAGGAAGAATGAGGGCAGTCTGGAAACATAAACAAAAATATCTTCAGAGGAGGTAGGCCTTTAACATAGCAGTTGGTGAAAAGATCAAGAGGAATAAAATACAAAAGGATGTACAAGTCAAAGACAGCTAGAAAAATACGCACTGAGAAAAAAAAAAATTTAATGAGACCAAGACATAAAATCCATCTGTAAAACAGCTTGGATTGGTACACATATAACATCTTTCATATTGCAGGACACCCAAAATGTAAGAGCAAAATTTTTTTATTATTCAAGGTAATAATAGATTCTGCATATGAAATTATGAAAAAGCATTTTCTTTTGAAAAGTAAAATTACAGAAGTTTTCAAAAGAAAAAAAAATTAAATAATCCAAGAAGTTGGCTATTTATATTACTTGGGAAGAGGGACCATGTGAAGATGATACACATGGACTAGAGAAAGAGCACAGCCACCTGCCTGAGCCACTTTGTGCTCAGCTTCTCAGAAGGGGCAGTTCTTGTCAATATTTGAACATATGAGCAGAGTTGAGGCCACAAACACACCAAGAAATGCAAGGATTTAAAAAACTTTCTGACTCCCTTGGAGTCCATAAACTTGTGAACTGAATAACTACTTAATAAAAACTCTTCAAAAAGAAGAGCTCTCATCTGGTAGTAGTGAAAGACAGTTCTCCTTACAGCTGCATTTAACTATACAGTAAAGCAATGCAGTAGGACACAAATCTCATGGGAAGGAGCAAGAATACAGACTAGAATGAATAATTTACTGCAAATCACACTGATCTTAGTGTAGCATAATTTCTCAATATCTCAGCTTCTTAGAATTTCCCAAATCTGAATGCTAAACCATACACACTAAGTCATATCAAGAGTTATATAATTGTGTGTTAAGCTAATAAACAGGATTTTTTGCCATTTGCAATCTTTAACATAGTTAAAATAATTTAGTTATTTTCTTAAACTACTAATTGTTTAATTGTTCCAACTAATAAGCACTTGCTTGAACAGCTTAATAGCAACATTCACTTGAAGAACCTCATAATTTTCACTTATGATATACAAGCTTCATTCATAGCCTCATTATTTTCTGAATCTCCAAATGTTTCCTTGTAATTATTAGAAAGTACATTCTAGAGGTTAAATAGGGAAAGATTTCTAGTTTGGGAATTGAGATGGCTTAATTTTTTTTCTTTCCTTAGCTTTCTGTTCTGCCAGCAGAGAACTGTGTGCACTGCTAGAAAAGCAACAGGGGAGAAGTGTGAAGATCACAGAGCACACAGCTTTTTATTTGCTATTTACTCTAAATTCAAAAGAAAATAGTACAAGGTCAAAAGTCATTCTGTTAGATATTTAAATTGACTGATGCTAATTGATCTATCAACAGTTTCTAATGCATGTTGAATATGTCACTCATCATTTACATACCAAACTGTTGACTGAGATTCATCCATATTTATGAAGACATATAAGCCTATCTATTACTGCAAGAAGGAACGCTGATGTGGTAATAAAAATACACAAAAACACTAGCATCTTTTAGAGCATCCATGGAGGCAATTTGAGACTTCAGAGAAGTAGCTATTTTTATAACAATATCTTTATTTCAAGCACAGTTTCTCACTGGATACAATTTATACATTTTGTGCTAAGTGTATATATATTAATGGAACACTTTCAAAATCATCCCTAAATAAAATATATATTATGTGTTTAAAATTATTCCAACAACAGCTTTTCCAAGTAACATTTTGCTGAGTGTTAGTTCAAATGACTGGAGAAAAAAAAAACAAAATGCTTTGGCAAAATACCCTTCCATGGTGATGTCTTTAAAAGCATTTCGAATGCAGGGCTCCCTCATCCATTTTTATTCTGATTATCAGTCAAATAGAGAGGAGGAAACATAAACACAGTTATACAGTTTCATTTGAATATAATTTAAAAGAATATAGACCTTAATTTTTCAAGTGTGTGGTCTCATGTTTGCATTTCAGCCAGCCAAAAAACTGCCTGCTGCTTCTGAATGGACAATGGTGCAACATGTTTCTGAAACCTCTAATTGCATTGTTGCGCTGGTCCCTGCTAAAGCAGAGCTCCTGGTGATCCCAGAGCCTGCAGCAAGGCAGGAGAACTGCAAAGGTATCAAACCAGAGGAGAACAGCGTGGTCACTGAACTGCACACATTGAGCTTCTGGGAGGATTAACGCTTCTGGTCACAGGCTCCTGACTGTAGTTGACAATATCTGCCTTCACCACTCTCTGTCATGAAAGAAAACATAGTAACAGTCAGAAAATACAAACTTCATGCTGGCAAAGCATTCAACAGATTTTTATGAAAGACAAAGAGAAAAATAACAAACAAACCAGTTTTTTTTTTTTCACTACCTTTCAGGAAGCCTTATCAGGTGCTAATTCTTGTTATAATTCTAGGTTTATTCATGCTAAGCAGAAGCAAGAGCCTTGGTAGGTAATCACAACACTACAAAATGATACTTTTTTTTTTTGCTAAAGCAGTGAATACAATTTTACTTCCATGAAAATTGTTCTGTATGAGCAATAAAATAGAATTTATTTCCAAAAGTTCTGCAATTCATTCTTTAATAATAACTGGCTGGATTGTAACTGGAAATTGTACCTAAGTTTGACCTTTTGTCTTTACTCCAAGCATTTCATCAGAAAACATGGACAGAATTCAAAGCAAATTTTAAATACAGCCATATTTTTAAAAAGCTTCAATAGGCATACTGGCTAAACATAACATTAACATAAAAAGAAGCTCTCCATACTATATTTTTTCTGTAATACAGATCTAACAGATATTAGCATTTGATAAGACTGATGCTCTCTCCCACGTGAGGAGACAGAATTGTACAATTTTGCATCCATTTCCATCTGAGACAGCTATGTTTTGCACGTTACTGAATACAGTAACAATGGAGCATTTCAAAGTTTCTACAAACTATCTGATTATTAGCAACACCATGTAATTAATTAATTGTACATGGAGTTCCAAAATAATATGTTGAGTATTGCAAGTACTTACACATACAAAATACAATCTCCCAGAAGAACTTACTTTAACAGTTGTTACCTCACGTAAAAGCAATGCAGCTTATAAAAAAGAAACAAACCAATTTTTCCATCAATACCTGAACTACTGCATTGAGCAGACTTTGCTCTGGCAGTTGGAAGTGTGATGTTGGTTATCTTCTTCAGGATATTTCACTAGTTCTGCCCTGACAACATTCTGTTAACCATGTATCAACATGATGGATAGAGGGCAAGGAGAAGAATGTAAAAAGAAAAGAGAAGGAAAACAATGGAGAGATTAATCAGTAGTTGAAAAGAATGAATGGATAACATAAGATTATGCAGCAGCAAAATGAAAGTGAATTTCCAGGCCTTAGGCAGATATAAGAGCAACGTGTCTGGCTGAAAGCAGCACCAGGGCTGCTTCTCCAGATTTTTCCAGGACATGCCCTTTCAAAGCACCAAAGCGAAAGGCTCATACATGCAATCAGCAAAAGCGTTTTAAAGTTAGAGAAGGGACAGAATAAAAAGGCAGGGAATTCAGTAGAAGAAAAGATGACAGTGGCCTATTCCTCCTTTAAGTCAAAGATATTTAAATATTAAATACTATATTTTCTGTTTACAACAAGTGCATTAGCTGTACATATGCATCTTTTCTACTATATAACTATCACATGACACCTAAATTTATAATCCAAAAGCAATGACCAAATTAACAACCTCATATCAAAATGCTGTATGTTTTGATTTTTCTTTGCTTCATTTAATAAAATAAAAAGTTCCCATTTTCCCCCTTAAAGACAAACAAACAAAACTGTTTTCTTATTATTAATACAGGTAGTGGATACAGGGTTCTCATTAATACAGGGTTCATGCAAAGGGAAGTAAAATTCACGGAACAATTTCAGCAGAGAAGCAGCAGAGGAGATAAGTCTGCTATGAAAGATACCCTAAACCAGTTTAATAGTTTTTCTTAAATATTTCAACTTTCCTACTATATATTCAAAGTTAAAATGAATTAATAAATAACTAAATTCTATTATTTTAAAGGACACAATAGATAAACTGGATTAGGAATATATAAACCGTATATGTTAAACATTACCTCTAAATAAAACCTGTATGTCAAACAAGCAACAATAATTGAATAGGCTGGCAAAGGACCTGGATTTATTAGCTGCTGAAGTACTCTTCTTGAGCTTAATTGATCACATTCATATTATCTTATCTAGTGGACAACACTCATGATTTACTGGACTCCTGGCCTGATGTTATCAAGAGAAAGGTTGCCAAATCCCGTGTAGGGCAGTAGTAGGAGTTTTAGCATTAAACAGCGTTATCTGACCTCATGGGACTTAGTTTCTTCATACCAATCTTTTGACTAGAGCTGAGGGAAAAAAAAAAAAAAAAAAGAAGAAAATAAAGTCCTGCAACCAGTAGGCAATTAATTGTTCCTCAAACATTGGTCTAAATCCCATCCTGTAAACACAGGCAGGTTAGTGATCTATGCTTAGGTACACTGCAGTAAAAAAACTGATTATCAAAAATTACTTGGATTTTCTAATGGAATTTCATCCAATTAACAGTTAAAAAATATCATTCCAACATTTCTTTTATTAACTTCAGGGTAATTAAAAACTTGGGCCTCTTTGCATCAGATTCTGTATGAAGCGTATCATTGCCATGGTTCAAATCACTGTCAATAATGAGAAATAACCTTTCTTGGTCCAGGTGCTCTGTATTTCAGATCTGACTTATCTGCCAAACATTTTATTGTACAAAGTTGGCACACACACACACTGGTCTGCTGAACTGGCATTTAGTTGGAGGGAAAACTACACATCACTTACAAAAATGCTAGCTCTTGCCAATGCCAAGGAACAAAGCTGTACCCCATGCAGTTCTTACACTATGGTTGAAAGTAAAAAAGTACAGAAAGAAAAACATTTGATTAATAAAGGAGCTATTTCCTCAAATTTCATCAGACCCTTGCAATTTAAAAGGGAGAGTATTTTGAGGACTGAAAATAACTCAGAATCTGCAATTTTCTTATTTTGGAACTGTTCCGTTTCAAAAAACATGCTCTACTTTCTAGTCATGCGTGAAGAGTAATCTAGTTCTTTGTTTCACCACAGTTTTGTCCAAATAAAGGTTTGATTAACAGTCATCTCAGCATGTTAACAGACAAGGTTTAGTAGCTCTAGCTGAGATAGTTTAAAAACTTACCACCCCCAAATGTCTGTCCTATTCCTCTGCTGGAGATCACTGCTGCCAAAGGAGAGCTGGTGGAATGTAATGTGTACTTGCACCTCATCCACTTCAGCACAAAGTCTGGCAGCTTCTCTTTAAAACAACTTTCAGCAGCAGTTTAAGCTAAGCTGCTCAACTTCACCCTGATGTGGCCAAAGCACATGATCACCTTCCATTTTCTGATTCTGATGTGGGAGCAATATATTCCAACAGAAGGGTAGTAGCAAATAGCTTGGGCTGCATTCGTATCTTAAACTGCTGCAGCTGTTTTCTGAAACAATGCAGAGTAAATATAATTCAATCTCTAAGGCTTGTTCTTGCAGTTAATTAACAGACGTTGTGCTGCTAAACTGAAGGCTCTCAAGAACCTCACATACTTTTCACAAGAGCTTCTGCAGTTCTGCCAGTCATCAAAGCTCAAAAGTCATGAGCCCCACAAATTCATACAAGTTAAAATAATGTATTTGGGATTCCTATTACTTATTTCTATCCACCTATGAGTCACATCTAAGATCTTCCTAGACTGTGACAATCATAACTGACTCTAAATAAACACAAGAAATAAGATCTTCAGGCAAAAAATCAAGAAATAATTTTAAAGCATATTCTCAATACTAGACAATAAAAAATACACATATAGTATTTGACTGTTGGCATTTTACACAAATTCAGTATTTAATCTTATATTTTGTTACCGCCTAGATTGAATGAACATATCTGATGCTCTGACAAACAGATTCAAGCAAGAACCATCTCAGTTTTCAAAATGAGGAAATCCCACATTACACAAAATAAGGAAAACTGAAATTTATAATCCAGTGTGCAAATAGTGCACATTTGTAAAAACTACAATGGCTTTTACTCCTTATTTAAAGATTAAATCCAAGTCAACACCAAGTCATACTTTAGGGATGAGTCACATCTACTATTGTATATATTTACTGGATTCTTTATACATCATATAATTGTCCCACAAATTAAGGAAGATGCATGCTCATTTAAGAGATGGAAGAGGGAAAAACTCCCACCACCACACTGAAGGGACCTGCATCTATCATACAAGAATCTATGGTAAAACAGAAACCAAATAATGGCATCATCCTCTAACACCACCTCCTTCCAGCCAAGAGACCAGCTCCATGCGCTTTTGGGAAACAGCATCTACACATCATTTTCATTAGGCTTTTCTATTGCAGATGAATTAATTTCTCTCAAGAGAATTTATCTTCCTGAGGATACCAAGGTTCAAGATTTTGCTCTCCAGATTATATAGAGACTTCCCCTTTTCTGTTCTTAATAAGTGATGGGGGTATTTGGTTCCATCCAACAATGAGCCTTAAGATACAGCTAACAGACATTTTGTTACAATTCTCATTGGTTTCTGACTTACATTAGGGAAAGTCTTACAGCCCCTTCAAAATAACACTCTCAAAAGAAGCTAAGGTTTTACAGATAACAGAGAGCTATTGCTTATTTGGAGACTGAAATTATGCTCCATTAACAGAACTTTGCAAATTAAGCAGCTCACACTCTTTAGCTACATGCACAGTGTTGCACCATGTAGTGACTTCTGCTGTATTTGAATTGCAACAGTAAAGTTTCTTTTCTGCCCAAATTAATTTACTGGTTTTGTTTCTGCATTTGTTGTTTTTTTTGTTAGTGATGGTGGTTTTTCAGAGATATTTTTACCTGTTTTTTGATCATTAGAGCCTGGATTCACATCAACAGTAATGTATGCCACAGTATTTAATTTATGCAAATTAATTATTTATAGGCTATTGCTAATGCAACTTGTGTAGTATCAACTTTGTCTGACCCATATATTGCCTATTCCATTCATCTACTCAACAAAATTAAAAGCAAATTACAATACTAAAGTAGAAGGAAGCCTACTTAAATCTGACACCAATTTGATATAGAAAGTTATGTACTTTTGAATTAGGGCTATATGGAGCTTCTTACTTTAAAAACAACCTAAATTCAGACCCTTTCTTTAGAAAGATAGAATTTTCCTGATAACCTTATTATCAGTCTTCTTTAAATTTAAGGTATTTGCACACCTTTCTACAATCTTACACCTGAGTTACAGAATACCACTCACAGCACAGAGAGGTCTAGGACTGATATTCCAGTGCTAGCTAAACAACCAAAGAAAAACTGAAGAACTCAGTGTGCTCAAATATTTATAGGCAAATAATCACAGAGCATAATAGATGGATGGTACCCTGGTAGTAAAAGAACATTTAAAATACATACTTCGTATTTCTCTGTCTATAAACTACAGCTTTTTAAAACTAATCTGCTTGGTAAGTATGCTCTGTAAGTACAGTTTACAATTTTACTGTTTGCAATACAGTTTTCTAGTTAACCACTTCAAAACAGATTGCAAACACTGCTGTGGCCAAGCACTTTCAGAAATTACATATTTATTGTATATTTCAAAAAGAAGGAGACCAAGCTGTACATAAGAAACATTTTGCCATTCATTTTAAATAAACTTATTGACTTATTTTGTGGTACTTGTTTAACACCGGTATTGAAAAGCATTTCCAGAATATTACACCACTAGAATAGCAACATTTGGGATCACTAAGTAAATTTACATAATTGTAATCTCAAATGTCATTACACAGGGTTACCTCAGTAGTATAACTATCTTTCTTTTTGAAGTTTCTGAAACTGGGTTGTAGAAAAAAATTTCAGTTTAAGTCATGCATATAATATTATTAATATCTTCCATGCTCCCTATAAATGCCTACATATTTTCTAAACTCATCTTAAGTGCTATTTTTTAAAAACAAACATCCTTAGAACTAAAGTTTTTTCTTCATTTTTGAACATGTTTTTTCTTGTTTTAGAGAGCTGATCATGATGGATAAATAAGGAATTATCATATTTCAAAAAAAACTGTTGTGAAATTGAATAATTATCTTCAGAACAAGAGATGAACACTGATTTAAAGAACAGTTATAAATCCACAACAAGATCACTTTTAATACTAAATAAAATACTAAAAAAAAAACCCATCTATTTGTGGAAAATCACCTGTGATTGTTCCAATTCTGCTTTGTTTAATTTGATGCCGAGTATGTCAGCAGCAATTCTCTGAAAACACAGGAAGACCTATATGAAAAAAAATTGCATTTAAATTATTAAAAACAGACATCCTTGAAGTTCTTTCAGATATATCAAACCATTCTTGAACAGTAAACAATGATATACAAAATTACGACCTGTGCAAAACAGATATGAAAATAACCTCATCTGGTACTTTCAATTTTGTTTAAAAATTTGAGAAAATAACTCAACAATGGTACAAGGAATGAAAAGTATCCTGGATTGTTAAGCAACACTTCTACTCTGCCTCCAGAGACCTAAGTTTAAACAAGCTTTTACCCAACCCACCTCTCAAACACTACTCTCTGTGCTAGAAAATATGAATAAGGGTATTCACTAATGTTTAGCACAAAAATGCATTACCAGTGTATTGTGAAATAAGAGATGTAGGTTCTGAAAAGAACTGTGTATCGACATAAAAAATCTCTACTACACATGTCCAAAAAATAGCATGAAATGAAAGAGCTCTGAAGAATCTTACAAAACATACTCTGAATAGAAGTATCTAGGAACAAGGAGGATGTTGTACAGCCTGCAGCAACAGCCTGGCAAAGTTAGACTTTGGACGTGGTTTAACACATAATACTGGGTGGCAATGCTGTCTTAAACAATTCCTTTAATTCATCTTAAGACAGTCCACCTATCTTACTTTTTAGGCAAAACTGCATTTTAAATGTGATTAAAGAATATGACATGTTCAAGAGGAGTAGCTTAAGTATGCACTGCTGCTGAAGACTATATTGCCAAGCCACACATTATATTTTATCTACAGGGCTGTTTGAGCTCACCATCTAAATTCCTAACAAACATTGGTTTGCATCATGCAGCTGCCATCCACAAAAAAAGAGATCTCTTTACGTGCTCCCAGTCATCTTCAGTGAAAATTAAGAAAAATACTATTTACAGAATCTCTTCTAACACCCGAGATGGAAACCAGAAACAAATTAGTGGCACAACCAACAAAGTGTGGCAGCTTCCAAAACAATTGCCCTTTCTCTCAATTCCTTGCTGTAATACTGATGTATTCTACCAACATCTCCACCACAAGAAAGGGCAAACTGAACAGAGGTTCTGGGGCTCAGAGACTTAGTTTAACCTACACCAAGCTCCCAGGTGCTCTGAGCTATATCACCTGTCCTGAGGATGCTGTGCAAAAAACATCAAGCACAAGTGCAATGCTGCACCTATGTGATTTGATGGACAGTAACAAAGTTAGTTATAATAAATATTCGATGAATTTCTTTTGCCCCTGAGACACTTCCGAATTTTCTTTGTACACAAAATCATCTTTTGCAAACAAGTCTGTTGAAAAGATCTGATGTAAACAAAACAAATAATTTACTGAGTAAGATTTCTCTAGTCTATATTCACAGTAGCGATGGATATCCTCTTCTGAAATCACTGTCTAGGATACACTGTCCATCTTCTGAATAATCAGAGTGCAGCAACAGTGAAAGGGCTAATTCAAATTTATATTGAAACTAAAAATGAACTATTGAAACTACTTCTTTTATATAGATATTTAGGCAGAGATTTCCTGATAATATTTTCTAGGCATGTTCAGATTTAATTTTGTTTTGAAACAGTAAGCTAGGAAAAGTACTATCAGTATCTATAGTGGAATGCTGATGTAACTAATGACTTCATTAAAAATCTGCAATAAAGATTACGTCATAATTGGCAATGACAAATGTATTAATTATAAAATGATGGTCTCCTTGAGAGAAGAATACATTTTATCAGATGCACATTTTACTAAGTGCAGTATTATGATTTTTTTCTTCTGTTTCTAGCATAAAAAAACCCGTATTTTCACAATTTAAACAAAAAAATGCCAAGGATTTAACACAAACTATAAAGAGAATCAGCACTCACAGAATTTGTAACAGCACTGTTGCTACACTTTACAGAAAAACTATCTTACAAAATCAGGCAGTTCACTGCACAAGATTCATCAAAGACCTTAACAAGTGATTACATTTATGGACAATACGTCCATGTACTTTAACATGGTCTTACTATTCAATAACATAAAACTAAAGCAAACTTTCTTGTCAACAGTAATGTTAAGGAGACAGATACAAGACCGTTTTATGGGAATGACAAACTCATTAGGCATGAGACAGAAATCAAGCAAAACAATACAAAATTATTTAATTTGACTGATAGTGTCAACTGAGAAAGAACTTTTCTTTCATACATTTCCAACTAAAACAAATAACCCAGTTAGCTCAGAGTCAAAAGATTGTTCAAAAATGTACTCTGCAAAGCATCTGGTACAAATGCCAGAATGTTCAGATTTCAATGGACCTGGCAAAGGGAATGTCTCTCATGGCTCAGGACTCATATTAAAACCTTTTATTGCAACAGGGTGTTGTCACATTATTTACTAATTGTTGGAAATTTCTATATTGATGGTTTATAGATGGGAGTCCACCTGCAATGAAGAAATATATTTAACTACAGGCTGACAGCAAACAGAGATTTAGCTGGTCTCAGTTCTCATGCTGATGTATAAGCCAGACCATTTCCATTAAAACCTGTACCTCAAACTGAAAATCAGATGAGAAAACACTGTAATTTAATACGCACTCATACAAAGATCTACTTTTCATGCACCTAAGGAAGGTAAAAAAGGGTCTTGCAGCACCCTGAGTTCTGAACAGTTTGTTATGTGAAGTATAATAAAACTGTTGCATCTTGAAAAAAAACAACAGACATATACAAGTTTGGGTTTTTTTTTTTACTTACAGAATCTCCTGTCTTGGCTGACACAAAATGGCTACTGAGATTGTTTTCCTGACAGAATCGCTGGTGCTTGTCAGCTTTCACCGTGCGAATATGCTCCAAGTCAACTAAAAATAAGTTGAAGAAATGAAAAATTATTATACTAGAGCCCAATTAGTTACCCACCTTAGAAATTATTCATTGGAAACACATCAGATATAATATCTTCCTTTATAGCTGTATGCAAATGCAAGTTTCTTTCTCTCTATAATAATTTACTAAAATAAAAGCAATTCATTACATCAGACTAATTTTATTTGCAAAACTAAAATGAAGCCACAATTAAAATTTTATGGCCAAATGCAACAAATTCATATCTCAAAGTACACATTTATTTCTGGATACCCTCAAATACTCTATAATAACTCTACTGCTAGCTACATACTAAAACAAGACAGAAGTAATATTCAATATTCTGTTTGCAAGCAAGATCCATATTGAGGATTCCAGTGTAACCTGAAGACTTTTACAAAATAAATTCACCAAGCACATCTGAATCAACATATTTTTCCAACATAAAAATGTAAATAATTTATATAGAATTTTATTGCAGAACATGGCAAAGCAAAAACATTCACTATAATAAAAAAATTGAGTAAAAGCAGTGATGCTTAGTTACTTACATATGAGGCTTTTAATTCACAAAGGTGTGGTTCAGAAAATTTTAAAAAGTAAAATGCACATTTCAAGACACACGCATACATTCATTTTTATCACTTTACAACCATTGGAAGCAGAGTAAAGCTTTCAAATGGTATTTTATGCTGAAAAGGACTGGTTGCTTCCAAAATCTCACAGAACTCAAGTCTTGTGCAGGTTTTATTGTGTACATTCCAGTTTCTCCAATCTGATCCTAAGGTAATTGGAAACTATATTGAACAATTTCTCTTTTTTTTTATTGCACTACGGTTCCTATAAGGGTGTTGACTCAATGTAGTCAAATTATAAGGCAAATATATTCAGAAGGATTTAAGGACAAGCAGGCTCTTTGAGTTAATACAGGAAAAAAAAACTTCAACTGATTTCCTGAGGAAGGGACCCAACTGACTTGTAAAAACTTGTAAATTTGCAAATCTAGTAAGCCTGTATAATAGTGTTATTTGATTATCAGCTGAAAAAATGCTCTCCTACTACATAAAAGGCTTTATTTTTAAATGATATTGGAGGTCTTTAATTTGTAGGCTCTGGAGATTTTCTCTTGGAGATTTTTAGCCTAACAGGGGATTCCTACACCCCATTTATACTGCTTACCTTGGTTAATGTGGAGTTTTTGACACGTATTACTGTTCCTTGCACATCAGTAAGGCCTTGTTTGTAAGAACAGGCCTAAAATCATCCAGCTACCACAGACATTAATTTGTGAAGGACTAAAATACTAAGCTATTAACACTAGTGTTTCTAGTATAATTTTTCCATAATACTAAACATCCACTATATAATAAAATTTCATTAAAAGGGAAGAACAAATACATTTACAAAATAAAGCCCAAAGTCAATAACAATTTTGCTTAAAACTCATGTATGTAATTTTTTTCTCTGAAAAATAACTACCAAGATAAAAGATAGACTCTTTTAAAATGCCTTTAAAAATAAAATAAAACATTTCATTATTAACTACTATTTTTATGCTTCACATATTAGTTTTAAGTGCAGCTTGGAAAAAATAACCTTGAGATTACTCTTTTGGGAAAAATAAAAAGTATTTTCTTTATTTTCATTTCATGAACTTTTAAAGGAACTTCAACCCCACCTCCAGATTTCATTAATTGTATTTTTCTGATTATACCTGAACTCCAAACACCTACACAAAATTACAATAAAACTAAAGATAGGTAGACAGCATTTACACTATATTTCTTTAAAATACCACAACATGCTTACATGAATACATAAAAACAAGTTAACCAGTTACAATCTCTCAAACTTTTTTTCCCAGGAAGGAAAGAATAGAGTGTACAAAGAAAATAACAGGCTAAAATGTTGATGAATTTCCAGGAAGAAAATGCCATAGGCATATTGGAAATCATATCCTCAAATGTCTCTTATTTTCTATGAAGAAACATCAATAATAATATATGGTCAGTGGAGTGTACTCTGCTACAGAAGAAAAATTAAAGCACACAAGTTCATAGAAACAAACGGACTTAAAGTAAAAAATCAAGGTGTAATTACAATTTCGTACTTTGAGTACTTCTCATTCCTTCTCCCCAGTCACAAGTTTTTTACTTTCTGCCTTCTGAATTTCAGGCTGTCTGCTCTGAGCTGTACAGGCACTGTCATGCCAGGGAACTGCCAGGTGACAGTCCATGTGTGCATTCAGAGCCCACAAAAAATGCCAGGTGATTCAGGTTACATTAGCTCTTGGTGAAAAAGAGCACATCTTTAGTACAAGAAGAGTTTCAAGTGTTAATAAATATTTAAGTACCCAAAACTGCAGTTTGAAGTCAGCGAAGGGCAATGATCCTAAGTCCAATTCCTTCGCATTGCCCACAGCCCAAGGGCATAACCACAGAGTTACTGAAGATCAGCTAAAGTCAGTGAACAGTTACCCTCTAGTCCTTTTCCTTTAACATCTGACATTGGTCAGCCCAACAGGCAGAATTCTTAGCACACTGGAAGATAAGCCCAGCTTTCATTTAGACATTGCAGCAAAAAGGATTTAAGGAGAGCTTTGAAGGAGAAAAATTATTTTCTAAAAAAGATGTTTATAAGGAATGCAGGGACTTTCTAGAAAGAAAACTAACAGCTGGCCAATGTGGGCTCATATGATGAGCCAATTAACAGCAGGAATAGGTATCTTGGGATGAAGAATGATACGAGAGTGCACTTAAGCCCTGAAAAGTTTAACAGCAAAGACAAGTAAGTTTTGGATAGAAAGAAAGTGAGTAACATACATAAATAAAGTTTGATTTTATAAACCAGGAAAATGATCTTGCAGAATATTCTAAATGGCTAGATAACATAGCAATGGCCAAGAAAAAGGAATTATTGAAATTTAGATACAAAATGAGAACATTTTAACTCTGGTAATGGCTATGCTAGGCCATATCTAACAAAGGTCTCAAGGAAGGAATCTACAAGATTTGGCCACACATCAAACATAAACATTTAGAGAAAGGCTCAAAGTGAAGTTTACGTGCCAGATGGTACAGTCATCCTCCTCATCTTTAGGGAATGAAAAAGAGGGTAACAACAGGGCAAAATTATTAGCTTCATTTTTACCAAGTAGAATATAAACTGATGGCAAGAGATTCACAATGGGATGTATAAAGGAGACAAAAGAACACAAGACACAAGTTTGAATAGTAAAAAGAGATTTAACTATTTGCAAACAGTGACTCCCTGCAGCCTCCAAAGTATATTCAAAGTTCCTTTCAAAGAAAAGGCATCCACAATATAGGCTGTTGCAGTTTTGGTCATTTTTATGCCTGAAATACACACTAAAAGCCTCAAGAGACAACTACAAAAAATACATGGCTGCCAGATACTCTCCAAAATTTATCTCCATTGCCTTGCTTATCCTATGAAGAAGCCATCTTGTTGATTCTCTAAAATAAGGCTAAACATTCATATTTAAGTTTTTCTACTATGAAAAGTCATTTCAGTTACAAGACAAACTGCTGCTCAGGTCAATACACATCTGTATGTACAGGTATCCCATAAAGATATCAGAACAACAAAAACAGACTAGAAACTTTGGGAATTCAGCTCTCAGCAAGGCAAACAGATCCAAGTGAAAATCTCCCCTTAGAGATTGAGCAAGCATAGATCAACATCTGCTGTAGCAAAAGTAGGTAAGACTTACTAAAATGCTTGTTTCTCATGAATTCCAGGGAGTTCCATTTTGATTTATAGGTGAGATTAAACAGAGATCTAGTGAGGTGAAAAGAGAAAACAGAATCTAGAAGAAAAGTATTGAACTCCCACAGAAATCCCAAGGATACTGCCTCTAAGGCATTCCTGAAAATTTTTTTGGAAGAAAACCAACTATCCCAGCATAACCAGCACTGGGAAAAAATTAAAAAAAAAAAAAAAAAGGCAAAACAAACAAAAAAACCCAAAACAAACATGTAAGAACAAAAGAACAACATTGCAGAATTTAGGTAAGGGAAAAGATGTAAACACTACCATGGCCATTTCTGTGGAGAGCAAGTGACATTTCAAAGAAGATAAGAACAAAATAGTAATTTTAAGTTATAACCAGAAAGATTTGTTAGTTTACATCTTCAGGTGATCTATAAAAGGATTTTCAATAATTACCCTTCAGATTACTATTATACATCAATTATTTGTAGTGAACATCTCATGGACAATGCTAAATCAAAATGGGAAAAGAAACCATACTTTAAAATAACTGCAAGGAAAGATATCTATCCTACAATTAAAAAATTCACAGGAAACACTCAAAATAGCATAAGTTGTTCTTCAAAGTCAAAAGTCTATATGAATTTACTTGAGAAATTAAGAGTAAGTCACTGAAATTTTTGTTTATGGGGCTGTGGCAAGGGAATGGAAAAACCTTAAAAAGTACTAGATAAAACACAAATTAGTGCTTTACAATCTACCCACACCCAGCCATTCAACAGCAACTCCATCTTGATTGAATAGCTCTGCTGCTTTTGACTCTGAAACCACTAATGGTAAATAAATTAATGTCAAAATTGTTTCTTTCCACTATTTAGATGTTTGCATCATTCCATAAGTTAAGAAATGGCCTGCAATGAGCCACACAGCACTACCATACACAGACTATCATTTCCATTCCATTACACTCCAGATATGGTGCAGCAGCTTAAACACTACTTTAACTCAACTGCTTCTCTAAAATCCAGGAGCTAGGACCAATATAATTAGCTCAGCACAGTTTGCTGCAAGGAATGAAGTGTGGTATCAGATCCCAGAACCGTATTGTCTTAAAGTTAAGGCAATAATAAAATACATGTAACAATTTACCCAATACAACTGGTACAGAGACAAAGCCAGAAAGTACTTCAAAATATGTATCATCAGTCAGAAGAATGATAAATGTTCTGGTTTTATAATCTTTCAAAACCATATAAGCAAATAGCTGCACGTACTCTAAAAAGACAACAGAGCATCATTTATGCAGAATGTAAAGGCTGCTACTCATTTTATCTCTCTTTCCCCCAGGACTGTCAGTCTCTTCTTCCATAACATCACTGGAGAAGAGCTCCATGTAAAATTAAAGGGGGTTTTTTAAGTAGGAAAACATCCATTTTGCATGGATCTTCCTTTCAGGTAATTCTGGAAGAAACATAAAAAGGTAACTTGTACAGGTCCTTCTAAGCAGCTGAGAAACTAATAACTAGTGACAATCCTGGCTGCTGGGGATAGTGCAGACAACTGAGTAGAATGCATGTGAAGCAAGTCTGAATGTTTAATAAATAGTTTGTTGGCATTTCCCTTGGACTGTGAGATTACACTTTCAAACCGTAAGCTGTTTTCAATGATTATACCAGTGATAACTTACCTATCCACTTTCTAAACCATATATATGGAAAGAAACATGAGAGACAGTTTAAAGTTTCAGCAAAGGGATGTCGCTCCACCCAAATCTGACAATCTTTAGCTTTCAGACTTTGAATTGTAAAAACTGCAAGAGATTCAATTGCATTTCTCTTTAAGATGAACTTTTTTAAAATTGATAACAGTATTTTCCATTAAAACTGGCAATAACACATAAATGAAGTTACAACTCTCTGATTTTTTAGTTGTCTCACGTATTATAGTTATTTCATATTTCAATATAACTAAGAGTAGTTTTAAAGTTATGAGTAAACATCTTTATTAATCCATGGCACCACACAAAAATATATTCTTTTATAGTATGCTGTGAAAAATGAAATATAAATCTTTCTGCAAAGTATTTGCAGCTGTGCACACAAGGTATACAATTACATAATGTTTAAATAATGAGCTATCACGATTAGCCCACACAGACATGACAAGTAAAATGCTTTAATAATTTATTAATTTGATTTACATGTGCTTAAAATTATGTACACATTTTCTCTTCTGAAAATACTCCAGGGTCATAAAAAAGTGGCCTGTATATGACAATGTCTTTTTCATCCTATTTTTTGTTATATTTCTGACTGATTTCTTAAGAACAAAGCTAGCTTGGGCACCTGAAAACCTAGCAGACTGAGGACAGCAATACTATTATACAGCACTGTCCTCACACTGTGCATGCTGCTCAACAAGTACAGTCCGTTTGATCCCAGAACGTGACAGTTTTGCTTCCTCCATAAGTATGCAAACATGTATGAAAAAGAGAATTAAAAGACGGATTTCTCCAAGAAGTGCCAAATATCCACTATACTAAAAAATAAACCAGAAATCAAGCTGAACACGGACAACAACATTCTAGAACAACATGATTTAATTTCCAGTTTATCAGACCTCTGTCTTGTAGCATGTCAACAGAGAATAGCTTAGCATGGCCCATTGCTCTGGCCAGAAGGAATCCCCTTCCAAGCCTCTTCTGCCATAAGCATCATTACCTGTATTTAATCCTAATTCTTCCATCAATCCAAAGAAAGAAGTGAAATTTTAAAAAAGAGGAACAAAAAAAACCCTTTCCTAGTTATTTATTGCACAGTTTACCAGCAACCTACTGCTTACCCAGTAAAACATAGAGCTATTTCGTTATGCCTTAGATTTTAAAGAATACTTCAGTAAATTAGAATTTCAGGCAACTGCACTTTCATTTTCTCTTTAGACACACCGGTTCTTTCTGTGTAAATAAAAAAAAATCTAATATCTAATTATTATTATTCAATATAACCAGATTTATACAGAAACAACAATAGCTTAATTTGCCAATGAACTGTACCAGGTCTGCAGCACTACCAGACTTTGTGTATCAGATAGCTTTTAGAAAATCTATTTTGATTTGGTACTTCTAAATTACTACAGCACACATTCTCAAATATTCAATCCCAAATGTCAGAGTGCAAACTACAGCTTTTCATAGTTAATTTTCTGTTAATACTTTCAATCTTTTTCTCACACTAAAATTGTATAACTGCCAAGAAAAGAAAACTCTTTCATGGAAGTCCTGAAAACTATGCCCCTACTCTGATTTAAGGAAGCTCAAAACTAAATATAAATATAGTTCCAGTACAGATTTTCTCAGTAATTTTTTTAGGTTATCAAAAAAACATCTAGAGTGTTGATCTGGTTATACTCATGTCAGACAAACTACATGTCACATTAACTACCTCCAGGAAGTTATTCCAAACACAAAATAAACTGTTTATGCCACTTCTCAGATAGATAGCATGACAGATTGTTATTAATTGAAGACAGATGAAATACATTAATTTGATTGCAAGCATGTGTTTACTTTCTCACTGTCATGTACACTCTACTGCTGATGCTTTCCTATGAGGACATAGTAACAAATCAAATGTATTAGAAAATTTGCTAAGGCAGAATAATAAGGCTGCACTTTAATACTTAAAAAACTACACTTAACATTTCCAGTTACAACATAAAATCACCAGTTTCAGAAAGTAAAAAAAAATGATAGCTTAAAAAACTCTTGTACAAAACACTGTAACACTTCCTCCTCTAAAAAAATTTAAAACTATCAGTGAATATGCTTCTCAATTACAATAAAGAAAAATACAGCTTTCTAAACGACAAATCTATGATCTGAGTGCCTTCCAAGAGACAAATTCCTACAGATACAAGACATGAAAATGTAAGCCTAATATGGGAAAGGAAAGGTGAACAATTCCTAGGTCTCTGGTTAAAAACAGAAAGACATCATGATTGTGAATGAGGTTTTCCTGGTTTTATGCACACTTCTCATTTAGGCCTCCACTTATTTGTACAAAGCTTATGTGGAATTATCTTTCTTGTCCAAAAAATGTCATACAAAGACACAAAATCTGAGCTTCTTGGCATAAGAATATTTCACACATTAAA
This sequence comes from Toxostoma redivivum, assembly GCA_013397375.1. Taxonomy (NCBI): domain Eukaryota; kingdom Metazoa; phylum Chordata; class Aves; order Passeriformes; family Mimidae; genus Toxostoma; species Toxostoma redivivum. The sequence goes on from VXBI01012951.1 coordinate 36,185, forward strand.
ATCAAATTGATGAGGCTGACAGTTTGTTCTAACACAGGAAGTAGTAAAAAAGAATGTGTTTACCACAACAAGTTCTCTGATTGGCATTTATGAAAGTAACTGCAGTTATTACATTAACTTCTTTTTACCAAAAATATCCCATATTAAATGAGACTTTCAAATACTGTTAAACAATTACAGCACTTCTGCTAAAACTCTAAAACACAGTGGTTTCTTGAGCATCTTAGGTTAATGAGGCTAACACTTGCAAGATTTAAAATAGGTTTCAACAGAAAACAAGAAGAGCAGCCAGCAGTAAATGCCTCCATCTCAGCACACCAAGCACAGCTAAGTAAAGAGGACACAGTGTGACAGGATTCTTGCCTAATAACGAGCATGCTTAATGTCTGGTAGATGGCAGGTAATTTTTAAGATGATGTTAACCTTTGCAAATACAAACAGCAGGCATCTTTTCATACAAAAGTAAAATTTCTTATGAAGAAAAAAAACAACACACCAAAGTTTCTTTCCAAAACTAGGATGACAGACGACTGGCTTACACAGCTTGTAGAGACAGTTAAAGAGAAAATAAGAATAACGCTTTTTTCCCAGCTAGACATTTCCCATTTTCATTTTTAATAAATTCTTGGCAGAAGTTCTTGCAACCATTTCTCACTTGACTGAACAGACTAAGACTACACTGACAGCTGGAATCTGATCCCTTCTCTTAGGTACCTGTACCACTTATCCCTGCCCCTAATGCTGACAATTTTTTAAACAAGCGTTCAGAAAAGATTATATTATTAAACTAATACAAATTTGAATCACTTTGAATATTATTTAGGATTAAAACATAACTGGAACTACTCTGCTTTGGGGGCTTTTTGAAAGGGTATCATAAGGCCACAGAAAGCAAGAGAGGTGGATGAAAGGCATTGTTGACTGTCTTCTCCCCACCCTGCAACTCAAGTGGCTAAGTACACTGAAGATCTATTGAGACAGCAGACAGTGAACTCAGAACTCATTAATTGAGGCACAAGGAATTTAGATGCGGTGCACACACCTCTGTGCAGATGATTTTATGACATATCTCTGTTTACTCGTGTACAAACCTAAACAAACACATTCTTAGGGTAATCTTAAATCAAGTGGGGCTGTGAATAAAAGAACATGAAACATTTGTCTGCATTGGTATAGAGAATAAACAGCCTGGCTTCAGAAAACTAATGCTATTCTCTCAAAAGTATCATCTCACAAGACTTTAATGTTCTCTCATTTTACACCTTTGGTTAATTAATTTTTACTTTCCATACAGAAACATATCCTAATAATACAAGCTCCTCATAGAGAGAAGACAATTTTCACTGTTGCTTTTTATCCAATCTGTCAGATTACTATATGGCCCTAGTGCCAATTTACAAATCTTTTACAATCAGTAACAGAGCATTTGCTGACTAATTTACTTCCCAGTAAATTAGGCAAATACCATTCTTGTTTTCACAAAAGGAAATTGAAACACATATGAAAAGATAAATTTAATGCCTCACTAAGATCACAGGAACTTTAACTGAACCATCAATTTACTACTTTGTGCACTAAATCATCTTTCATCTTCTTTTACACACATGTTCAGGCTTCCTAACCTTTGTGCCAATGAGAAATTTAAGTTATTAAGTAAAGTTAAAGGTGTTAATCTAGACTCAAGTATCTTTATGAGAAGATATCTCCTAGAGACAAGGGCAAATGAGAAAAAGCCTAGGACAGGAGAATACATCCAAGCTGAAATTTTCTTGCTATATTAGTTCAATTATAAAAATCACAGGGCAGGCACAGTGACCAGCACAAGACAGGAACACATTTGAAAATGTTTCTTGAATGATGATGATAAAGCAAAGCAAAGCAAAATAAGCTGTGTTCACACACACCACAATCCCCAATATCCAATACCATGTAGATTAATTCCAGTCCCCAGAGGCACACTAAAACACTGGCATTAGACAAGGATATGTTTAATGAAATTATAAATTATACAGTAAAAGCATTAGTGCGATCATCTCTGAGAAACAAATTCTGTCAATGAAGAACCATAACTCAAATAGTAGAGCATGAAAATATGTAATAATTCTTTTGGATCTCTGAAATCCTAGTTGCAGCATTTCTTATCACATTCTTAAAATTTTCTGTAAGTAATACATATGGTATTTCACTTTTTGGATCCAGCTTCCTTCATTAGCACAGTAATTAAGCATATACATAGAAAAAAAAAATCAAGTTTCAAGTGAGACATCACTTTCTAATTGCTAACATTTTAGCAATACCAACAACAAAAAAAAGTTATACCATTTAGAATGAAGATTTTCGCTCACCAGTTAAGACTACCCTTTATAGAGCAGCATATAAGAAACACAGAAATATTTGATTCCTAATCTTTTCAGAGTATTTTTAACACTGCAATGACTGCAACATATATTTTTAAATGTTCATATGCACTTCTATGGACAAATTCATTTCTATGTGCCTAGCTTCCAAAACCACAGTTTTCTTTAGATTAGACATTACTGGGTTTGATAATAGTTTCCAAAGTTCTCGTAATGAACTTCAATGACTGCCCCAGGACTTTAAAACAAGACTTGCTGACAGAAAGGAAAAGAAATTCTTCTCTGATTCTACATGAAACTATTTTTATCAGAATTAATGAAAGTTTAAAAAAATGCTTAGATTGATTTAGCTGGGCTACTAGTGAAAAACTGCTGGGTTCAATAGCTTTTTTTCAAAAATAAATTTCCTCCTTATATTTTTAAAGGTATGCTTTAGGACAGAGGCTGAAAAAGGGTAAAAAAACAAAAAGCCTATTTTCCTACTAATCCAAATAGAGCTATCCATTGTTTTGGTTGAATTTAACAATTCCATAATGTCAACAGAATGTAAAAAAAGATATTACAGAAATGCAATTTCTGAAATTCCAAGTTGAATATTATTTTAAGTATTCTTTAGTGCATTATTGAAGACATGAAGTTGCAATGTACTAAACATTCAGAAGATGGTGCTAGTCCAATATATCCACAAGCAATGGGTGGATCAGCTTTTCTTCATCTCTTTCAAATATTTTCTCTAATTTTCATGTATCTACTACATCATCACTGGATTTGTCAATACCAGGACAAGGTATAGTCATCATCAGTTAAGTACTCAGAGGACTACTAAATTATATCATTCTAAAATTCATGAAGATTTACAGGATTGATAGACATAAAATATAAAACTTACTATAATTTCATAAACTCAGGGTCTTGGGATATTTATGAAAACATATAAAATATTTCTTGCGTCCTGCCTTCAGTCACTCGTATCTGTCTCCTGCAGTCACAGTTTCAAGACATACTGATGCCAGCACCAAAGTTTGGAAAGTCTCACCTGTCCCATTCCTGGCTCTTCATCCCCACCTTCATGCCATAGTTTAACTATTCTCTCCTCACCTACTTAGGAGGCCATGCAACTCCTGTGAGCTTAGGAAGCTCTGGGAGCTGATCCATGTTAAAAATAGCCATTTCTTTTTGACTGCTCTGTTTAACCCAGATCAAGTCTCAGATCCGATTTCCCATGGAGCAGCAGCGGTAACTTCAAGGTGCAAATAGCTTCACCACAAGGCCAACCAGTTGTGGAACTGCAGCTTCCTTGGGCTTGCAAGGACTGAATTCCTTCTCAGCATTGAAAAGGGCTGGCAAGTTAACAAAGTCAGTCTCAGTACTGCATATGAAAAACTAATTTTTTCATATTATTAAAGGCAGATATCTATTTATTAGATATGAGAGGCAGTCTGCAGCTATAGACAGAAATCAAAATTCATTCCATCTGCCCTTCCCCCATCAAAGCCCTACAAAATCTTGGAACCCATTTCCAGTTCTGCCTATAATTCAAACATTATACAGCCCCTTCCAGACTAAGTACAGTTGGACAAGTACTTTCTTCCAAAAAATAGTAAATCTGGACATATTAAAACATCAAGGTCTTATTCCTACCTAGCAGTTCCTAAAACAGTGTTTTCCAAATAATGCATAGGAACATATCTCAGAATAATATATTTCATGAAGCCATGGACATGAACTATTAATACCAAACTTACTTCTATATAAAGCATTTACCTAATAAATAACAATTCCTGAGAGGACCCACACCAGCATTCTTGATGGCCACTGCTGCATCCATCTACACAGACTGTTTCCACAGGTATGCTTCTGTTGACTTCAGGCCAACAGCTACGTTTGGCTGTCCTCTCCAGTGTGATGCTTTTATCCAATACTCTGAATTACTTGCTCCTACCAGAGCCAACCCAGGTCAACTCCAGGGTCCCTCCATGCCTGATTCCTTTGTGTTTCCAGCAGATGTAATATGGAGTTGGAGACAGTTAGTGCTTCTCCTACATATCCCTCTGGGAACTCTCCCACAACAAAAATTATAAATGAACGTGAAATCATTCATTGGGATATAAAAGCAAGCCTTAAATGTTCAAAGATCAGGCCAAGTCAGTATTACTGTTATTACAATAAACCTCCAGCATTAAGCAATTTCAAACATCAGTTCTTCTTCCAAAATTTTTCAATGTAGAGACAAGATTGGCACATATCTGAGAGAAATTACTCAGTTACTAGGCAATTTATTACTGCTTAACTGTTCCATGTGTATCAAATCCTGTTTAACAGCAGCCCAGTTCTTCTTCCATTTGGAAGCTTTTGTAACTAATTATTACTAAGCCAAACTGATTTCAACTGGCAGTTAAAAACTTAATAGTGCAACTAAACTTTTTATTAAATGACTTTTTGTAAGAAAAAAAGTGAGGCTGCTTAGTAAATAAATATAACATACTTCAATTAACTACAAAAGGAGAAATTAAACCTAACCACATTCAGATCAATGACAGTAAATTTATCGGCTAATTTTAAACTGAGCCACAGCATTTCAAAGACTACAAGGAACTGAATTCAAACTATTTATACTTAACAATTTGATGATTTCAGAGCTGACAGTAGAAATAGAACAGTACAAACCTCTTAGCATTTGCCAACTCACATATTTCATTATCACAATCTAGTCACCTAGGCAAAAAAAAACACCTGAATTTTAATCAATAGATCAATTGGTTCATCACTGTCTTGAAGAACTGTTCTTGACTCCAAGCAGAGTGAGCATATAGCTCATTTCTCCCTGACATAAATTTCTATTATTATGTGAACATGTGATCCAGAATTTCATTAACTTAACAGAAAGTTATTATTGATTCAGATATTGAGGAGAAGCTACAAAAGCCTTTTCCTAAAAAAATTTAAAACATCAAATAGTGAACACACGAAGATGGATTATACTAATATTGCAACTTTACTGTATTAACCAGTCTCAGATGAGTAGAAGGAACCAAGTCATCAGGCTAGCTATAAAGGACTGAACAAAAATCATTAACAACCTTGTCCAAGACTTTAAAAGCTATATAATGCATAAAGGAACCAAGAGAATAAGAAAAGTATTTTATACACAATTTGTTACAAATGAGGGCCCATACTCTTCTCAGAACTAACCCAGCCACCTGCCTAGACAAAGCAATCCAATTCCCGCTTTCTGTTTCTCTCTCACACACAAACAAGAAAAAAGACATTAACCAAACAACCTCACACCAAAAAAACTTTCATCAAGAAAGAAGATGGTTCAGCAGAAGAGGCAGGCCTGAAATCAGTTAGAAAATTACTATTTCTTTAGCAGTTTAAGCTACCATGATTACAAATCAAAGAGATGGTCCTGGCTTTTCCTGGGCTACTAGCTGAGCACTTCCAAAGCTTCTCATGTGATAGCACCACTGCAGAATAAAAGGAATCCACATGTTCATTCAAAGAAGAACTCCTCTTTTTTTTGTTCATTTAAGGCTGGATTAGTGAACAGAACTCACTCTGTGCAGTGCTACCATGACTGCAGATGACAAAGGACAAAGCAGGTGAAGTCAGTCATGAAACCACCTTAAACCAGGCTGTGTTGTGGGAAATACATGACTGACAACAGCTAAATTTGAACATATGTATGCACTTCATAACTTTTTGTCAGGATTCATTTTGATTTGAAAATATTAAGCAAGAAAGTTAGGGCTCAGCTGGAGCTTCTTTTTGTAAACTTTTTAACACTTCTTTTCTAAAACTTCCTAAAACCAAAGTTAAGAGTTTCTGCTTAATTCCATTTTTGTTTAACTTACAGAAATTAGCTACATCTGACTTAAAGCAGAACTTAGTAGCTGAAAGTGTACTTTCCCAGACTATTTCGTCAGTCATGAGCTCAAACAGTGAAACAAACCCAATCTACTTTTTATAGTCTGGAGTCGTCAAGGATCAGTAGTACTTCCTTTGCTAGGTTTGAAAAAGAAAAGAAGAATTTGCGTCAAGAAGTTAACAAGTCCCTTGTAAATAACCCCAAGATATTATCTGCTAAAATTTTAGCACAGCCCTGCTGATGACCTAATCTCTTTGTGACTTAGAATACTCCTCCTCTTACAATATACATTAAGAGTTTCCACAGGCACAATCTCCATTGGTGAAGTGTTCTAAATTAGGATAGTGAAGAAACTCTTTTGTTACTATTAAAAAACAGTAAATGGTTAATGTTTAATGTTTAATCGTTAAACATTTGTTTAGGTCATCACTGACCACTCATTGACAAATTCATGTCAACATCAAAATTCAATTTAAAACAGATTAATAAGAATATATTAAACAACACATTAGATTCTTAGAACTTTTCAGTATCACAATTTTTTAACGTAGTTGTTGGGGGTTGAATAATTTTTTTTTCCTTTTTCTTTCTGTGGAATTTTTTCCCATTGTTATGCTAAGTACTCATGGCTACAAGTTAGTAATAGTTGTCTCTCGCAGGAAGGTGAGGGGAGGGAGGATGGACAAAGAGAACCGGAAAAAGGAAGAGGGGTGGGTACCTGGGGGAGATGTCTCGCGGGCTAGCACGTGGAGTTGGAAAAAGACAGCTGGGGATCCTGTCTGGCATCTCTCTCCCGTGGGCTTCAACGCCGGAGACCACGTTTCCCTGCTGTTTGGACCTCACCCTGCCGCCTTCCCATCNGCAAGACAGTAGTCTAGGCAAGAAATAGGTTTTTCAGAAGACTCTGTGAGATTCACACAGTTGAACTGGTTAAGAGCAGATACTTTAAAGAAAGACCTTGAAGGCCTAAAATTAATCACGAGGGACTATTGAGTACTCAGTACTTCTCTTTGTCCCCCAGACTTCTTAATTACTTTATCCAAAGATGATTGAATTGAAAGATAAATAAGACTGTGGAGCAACCACCAGAATCCAGATCACAATCTCTCACCTGCACTGTTCCAACCAACTAGCTACAAAGTAATACACATAAATATAGCTACACAACCTAAGGCACTGAGGTCAAAATTGCAATGATGTGTGGAGGTGTTTTGTTCACTGTCCTAGAGGGTTTTTTGGAGCTTGGAGTTGGGGAGAAGGAGTTGTAACAACTTGAGAGTGAATTTGTTTTTTTTTTAAATCTGGTAGTTGAAGGTCTAGCATAGTCCACACCAGCAATTTCCTTTAAAGACCATTCAGCAGCAGATACTGAGGCAGGAAAATAAGAAACAGTACAACTACAGTGATCACTCCTTGAGCAGCCCAAGTACGTCAGCCTGACACTCTACCTCCAGGTTGCCAGGAATACAGCTGAAATATTTTCTAGCCACTGGTGGGCCAGCCCTCCACAAGTCTCTGTGGTTCCTTTCTGAAGCCACGTGCACTTCTGGCTTCTACAATGACTAGGACTTCCACAATTTAGTTGTTCACAATGGGGAAAAGTAATCTAATCTGTTTATTTTAAGCTTGCTGCTTAATAAAAAGGTATGAGATTTCCTTGGGTTCGTATTGAAAAGATGCCATGTAATTGTTCTCTACCCTCTTTTCATGGTTTTATACACCCATTTGTCTTTTTCTGACTTCTAGGAAACTCAATCTATTTTGCCCCTCCTCATATAAAAGCTTTGTCATTACTCTGGTCATCATTGCTCTCCTGTGAAAATGGGATCACCTAAATTTTCCTCAATTCTCGAGGATAATTCTGAGATTCATACCCAAAATTCTAATCCCAGTCTTATCGGAGCTTTGCAGTTTGACACCAGAGATACACATTGCATTGGAAGGCAATTACTCACTTGGCATTTTGCTTGTCCTACTTGTTTCTTCATTTCAGGAATGACAATAGGAAATTTGTAGGGAATTCAAACTAAACATAAAAATGAGACAGCCAACAAACTGGAAGTGATAAACAAGCTTTTTGGGTTCTTACTTTCTAATAATATGAAGTCACAACAGACATATAAGGAGAAAACAACGACCAAATAACTTTAAAAGAATTTACATTGCAACCCAATTAATTTTCACCAGCTGCCCACGCAAAGCAAACAAGGGCATATTGCAAAGACAGACGTGTTAAATGAATGCCACACCAAACCTTTGAACACAAGATATTTGGCTGCACACCATAGGCCACATTATTGGGAGCAAAAGTGATGCTGAAGGTATTTCCACAAGTGTGGAAACCCCAACACAGCAAAGCAACAAGTTCCAAGACCAGTGACAGCACCAGTTATGACAGGCTGTAATATGTTATGATTAAAAGTCAACAGACACCCCAACAACCACAATTACAAAAAAAAAAAAAAAAAAAAATTGCAGCTTTGAAGAAACTTCAGCAGCATCTCTGCTGCCACACAAAACATTCAATGACTACAGCCATCTACCTGACATGCTCCCTGTCTGAAGACAATTCCACATCCAGATGCATGCTCTGAACAAGCACGGACACAGTAAGCTCGAGCTAAGTGGACTCAGTATGGCCCTTACACAGGGTAACCTGGTGGGACATGTCACACCTGCTCCAAGTGCCACCAGACATCTGGGAAGGCCTTGCAGTGACCATGTATCGCTTATGGAATAGACCAAGCAGGACAGGATCAAAAAGAATTGCTCAAACAAATTCCAGAGATATGTATACATGGATATTAGGTCACAGAGCATTTTACACTCTAGACCCACAACCCCCCAGTAAAGACAAAATGTTCTTGAAGGAACTACTTTTTGTTTTTTCTCTTTCAGAAGGTGGATTGAACAAGGAATAATCTAAATCTTGACTCTTAAATATTCAAAACCTGATAAACTCTTTGCCTGTTTCTGTCCAACTGATTTTAATCAGATTTAGTAACTTGGACTAAAAAAGTAAAATCCCATGATTACCTCAAAATACTTAAATCATGAGCAGGACTATAATGCCTGCAAAATATGGCACAAGGGAAGTATTATGTTTAGTCTTGGAACTTGGAAATTTCAATGAACAAGATCCCTCATTAGAATCAAATGGGGACAGATGTACTTACAGATGTGGGTGGGCATGGTGGACATCAGCCACTCCAACCTCTCTAATGAGCAATTTCCTCAGATTCAAAGAAAAATTTCATAAAAAGTTAAAGAGAAATGGCAACTTGCCCCCTATTACCACTGGCCTAACTGCTTGGGCTGTTGGTTCTATAAAAAAGGTTTTTTTCAAAGAAAATTATCGTTAAAACCATTTGGCTGAAAATGAAGAGCTATTGAAAAGTACAGTCAAACTGGCAGCTTGCTCTTAAAATTCCCCCCACCACTTTTATAAGTATCGTTTTGCTTGTGGCTTTTAACAGCTGTTCACACACGTCTAAGCTAGATGTGAACTTTTATTTTCCCAAAACTAAATGGGAAGCTTTAAACAGCATCTGATTTAATTTTTTTTTAATTAAAAGTGGAGGTTAAAAGGACTGTGGAAATGGATGATGCAGCTGTGCTGATGCTAGGGAAAAGAATTCCAGAACAAGAAGTGAGGTAGAGTAAACACACAAAATAAGTTTCCCTACAGTAAGTGCATAACACACTCAAGTGATTTTATTAGCTAAAGAGAAGTTAACTCTATGTTTCTTCAGAAACATTTTCCAAAATTAAACTAGATTGTATTTTGCAAATATAATAGAATTGTGAGGTCTGCTATGCTTTTCCCTCAGAACAATCCTAAAATTAATTCCACAATGACGTAGCTTCACAGGTTCCAATGTTATTCACAAATTCATTTAGAAACGCAGAAAACTCAGGCACTCAAGTCAAAACTAGCTCATTAATATTGCCATTTACTGGTTTGGTTATCAAAAGAATTGAACTTCCCCTGCATTGAGATGTCTTCTTGGAAGAATTAAACATTTAGAGTCACATTTGCAATGAGAGACTGAAAGATGAAAGCATGCATTCCTAGGGACACTTTTTAAAGTACCAAAGCAGCTACTGGGCAACTAAGCAATGGTTTAAGCTCAGTGTAAGCTCCTTTGAAAACCCCACCAGACATCAGTCTATATTTTTAATCACCAGTATACTCACAAAAATTCTGCCTTCTTGGCCTAATTACTTAATACACAGCACTAAATACTAAATTTTAACAAAAAAAAAAAAAAAACACAGAAAGAATAAAAATGCCACAGCTTATTTCTACTTGTACATGTTAAGTACATGTTAAGTACAAAAGCACACTATGACAATATAACAATTCTGGATATCAACACATATTTAAAGGTCTATTCTACTGAAGTTCTTACAAAAAACATAAAAGCAGCTCTAAGGCAGAAAACTCATAGGATTTGAAAGGAAATGCCACATTAATTCATGTGGATTATGTACCCTGTAGACTGTAATATCTCCAAAAGAAATCTTCTTCATTATAGTAGTAGAACGAAATTAATTTAGTAGTTCATCCATGAAGTTTATTCAAAGAAGCTGTTAGAACTTCTACAAGATCTCCAATAGAGTAAAAAAGTATGCAACAAGAAAAGTAAGCCATACTTCTCAAAATGTAACAAAAAGAGGAGAGGGGAAAGGGAAAGGGAAAGGGAAAGGGAAAGGGAAAGGGAAAGGGAAAGGGAAAG